>QNGE01007929.1:0-19963 GCA_008508345.1 Paragonimus westermani
GGAAAAGTGATTAGCAGCTGTATGTAGAAATCACTTTGTGTAATTCCGACAATTGGAGAGTATTGAAGCGAAAGTTTTTTGTGATTCTTCCGTTGTTTATTTTTGTTATTTATTTATATTTAGTATACTGCTATTGACGTGTCATACTGTGTTCTTATTGACATTACTCACCTTCCGAACGTAAGTAACTTTTCCCTCAATACTTGTTTATTTTCGCTGTGGAGGCAAGCATTTTGTTGCTGTTACACGTTGTTACCATTGGATACGAAGTGCCTGAGAGGCAACTGACCTGAATGCTTACATGGCTGGTTCAGCCGGTTAGTTATGGAACATGTACGAACAAGTGTACTGGAGGTATGATGTTCGGTTCACCATAGTGGTTTGGTTGACCGAACAGCGACCTGTCAGTTTCGGATGAGGTCATTCGAACTCTCACAAAGGAAGATGTTTATTCAGGAGTGAATGTGGTGGATTTGACAAAATATGCAACAACACTGTGGATGAACAGGTTGTTTAACATGTCGGGACATGACATTGCTATGTGGCCTTGTCGTGGAAACTGTGAGGTTACCATTAAGTTAGGAAATACACCTGGTAACAAGAGGATTGTGTGACAAACTGATAGGTTGTTTTCTGCAATCTATTCACTTAGTTAAATGCCCAAACTGCAGTTTATTATGTTAGCCATCTACTGCACAACGTATGAGAAAGTACATGATGATCTCCTTCGTAGTTTACACAAAGAAATCTCGTAATCTATCCTATAAGTCTTACCAAGATGGATAAAACGATATGAAAAGACGTGGGACGAAAAGCAAGCATATGGCAAGAGGCAATTGTTCGACGTTATTCCACATGATTACTAGTTACACTCCGATATAGATGGGGGTGATGGTCCTTCCAAGCTGTGTTCTGGTATCCGCTTTGTTGCAGGCAGTGCGTTGTTTTTTCATGACAAATTATTTGGGCAAACATAGACGACAGCTAGAGTATTTGACCACTGCATTACCTGATCAAAACTACAGGTAGTTAAAGATTATGAGATGCCGGTTTATCACTGTGCAGTTTGGTGAAGCTTCAAATGGTCCAACGAAATTTGGTTCACATCCTTGGCACAAACCCAATCCGATAATATCTCTTTGACCGGATCCCAACAGTGTGGAGTTGTACGGGTTATGCAGTTGCGATTAGTGCTTTAAGGGTTACGATACGATATGGAACACCGGCCTATCGCACAACATAGCAGTTGATGGCAGAAGGACTGCTGTAACAGACTCGAGTAGTGGACGAACTTGGTGTTGAGAGATCATAAAAAGCACAGCCTCTATCACGGCAAACTTGTTTGAGTTGCACCGCTCCTTCTTTTCAGCCATACCAGGTCCTATTATCGGTGTAGTCAACCAAGCATAACTGTGGTGGATATATAGGCACATGTGGTAATCGGTAATGAGTAGAATCGCCCACAACCAGCATAGACGTCTAAAGGACAAATGGTAATTAGGAATGCGAAAAATCGTAAGTTGAAGAAATTTCTTTGTTTCATCCAAGTGAGGGGACTCTAACGGTTGTTGAATGACTGTATCACTGTTGTTCAACCGTGTACATGACCAAATCTATCTTTAATGCTGAAAATAAATGGGTTTATTAAGCAGATTTGTTAGTGAAGGTTCCCCTTGTCCAGTTCTCCAAGAGTCACTCTAATTTCCATGTGCCGTCATTATTCAAATTATCTGGATATAAACCAAAAACAGCTTTGTACTCTTATGGTGATATTTACCATTTTCGACAGAACCTTGAGTTTACTCGTCTTCGAAGTTTGGACGTGTATTTGGTTTAATGGATAGCGGTCGCCACAGGGAACAATCGAGTCAGACTTGCATGTGCTAGTCACAGTTCAAACGCCGTTGTGTGCAAAAGGAGTGATTCTGGACCATTGAAATTGGGGTGCAATCGTAGCTTTGGCCACCTGTCACACGGGTGACCTTTAAGCATGGTGAATTTGATGACAGAAGAGAAAAGTAGCGCACGATTCAGAAGCCATCACAAATTAGTGCTTTTTGTAAACAAGTCCCGAAAGGGTGCAATCATGAAAAATATCACGTTAGGTGTAAGAGTTATCAACACAGAGAATTGGTTCCTGCTACCACTGGAAAGCAAATTATCTCAAGCACTTGTGTAATCGAAGAAAAAGTCTGTTGCACATAGGTTAATAGTTGTAAGTAAGTATCAAACAAACCCAAAGGATATCAAAGATAAATCTCGAAATTGATACCCACTAACTGACTAAACTATCCCAATTAAATGCGCGTGTAGCTCAGAACAGGAAGAATGTCATCAAGGCCTGCTCACGTTGTCCTGTCAGTTCGCAAATTAGATAGATTTTGAAACAATGTTGTGCAACTGATGCACACGTCATGACATTCATGTGTAACATTCCCCAGATATTCTGATATTCGCCAGCAAAGCTTCACCTTGGCTTTCAAAACTGTTCACGTCATTGTAACTCAAAAAGGATATACCTGTCACCCTGGATTGATATAGTCAATGGAAATAAAATTATTGTTTCCAAGCATTGACTCGCATTGATTTAGAAAAAACTGTGAATAGTTACAGATTAGTAGTTGGAGGTTTGATCGATCTCAAGTTGAACACCACAGACGTTTGACCGCAGCCTTCACATCCAGAGAGACTTTCCAGTAAGCCTCGTTAGGAAAAAAGCATTAGACTAGAGTTTCAATCTTACTAGAGCTCGTCAGCAATGCATGTCCTTGCCACGGCTGAGACTAGATCTTCGGCCACTCTGTCACGGGGCAGTCGTTTTCACCACTGCACCACCGACCTCACATTAGGCGCGACCGAATTTCCACAGCTGAACGCTCAAGCAATATCGTTTGTGAATAATGGTCAGGTTGCCCTATCGGCATGAGAGGAGACGCAATAACTGCCCTGTTAACATCAACCGATAACCTCACGATTACAACTTCCTAGCCATTTCTAAATCTACCATCTGATTAAACCTGCCAGGCGATATTTTGAATTACTGGTGAGTAGTCAGAGGTCTAATGAGAGCGAAACTCAAGTACAGAACTTCTTTTCCAAAAGAGCCCAGTAAAAAGTCTGTGAATGCAAAGGCTGCCATCCAAGACAAGTGATGTTTAACTTGAGATATGACTAGTTACTTATCTTTGGAACGTGTGAGCTTTTGTGTCATTTTATGAGCCACAGTATTCAGCTTATGTAGTCTCAATTTTGTGGTGGAGATTTGTGAGGTTATTGTATGCATGTAACCCCTGTTAAGACTATGAGCGTAGGTGGCCTGCTCACAGTCGTCGCTGTCCGTTAGGTTCATGGATCCACTCTGCTTTGAGAAGTTGCCTTACCGAAATTCTATAACATTCACATTTGGAGTCCTACGTAAGTCAGCGTAATGTCTGATTTCACAGTAAAGCTGCGACAACCATGACTTATGGTGTCTTCCGTTGTATATGTGTAAACTTTCTTCATTTCCCTTAGCATAGATCATAACGGTAAAGAGTCGTTCACACTCGATTCTGGAGAACTTAGAGTTCCCCAAATCCACTCAATTGTCTAAACAATCTGGCAGTTACAACACGTGAATGTGCACGCTTTCTGATCTAATCCGTTCGGACTCGTACCGGGCACGCGCGTGCTTGAGATGACAGGTGACGCCCAGCAAGCAACTTACTGTGACATTTGAAAGCACACGGTTTACGGCTTCAGCTGCTGTGGATGACCACACTGGACATGGATGTCGCAAACAGTGTGTATTAAGAACCACCTCGTTGGTAGTTGTATAAAGAGAAGTGATGGACCTAAGACGGTGTGGTCACCACACCACGCCAACACTTCCTGTATGCCTGACGTAACTTTGTGCTATCCCCTAAGTCAGTTCAATAAGGCTGAAAAGTTGCCCCTGACGGCGAGGAACTCTAGGGTTGCTGTTTACTTGCGTAAATTTGCTATCTGCAGGATTAAACGCGCATCACTTTGTTGTCATGTAGACGGAGGGAAGCCAGAAAAACAACTGGCTGCTCAGAAACAGAAGAAAGCTGAATTGCTTCTTCCCTTCGGATTTGTGGCTACTCTCTAATCCCCCTGAAGAAGAACATGTCAGAAGGGATATATTTGTGGCAAAGAGACATTACGTCGAAAGATGTGTAGTGTTTCCCTCAGTAAGAGGACCCAAAATAAACTCCCATCCAGGAAACGCTTTCAGAAAGCGGGATATTTGTTTGGCTCAGGTCATTCCTCCGAAGAACTGGACCCCCTAGTAATATTCTTTCTGGTTCTGAAAGGTTTTTCTCGTTTCAGTTGAAAGTGTGTGAACAGTATTCACCAATATCAATCGAATTTAAAAGAGCTGCAAAAAGCGTAATGGAGACAAAAATCAAATGAATGAATCAGTGTAAACTAGGTAGAGTTTAACGGTACGCCATTCGCGCACCGCTAATTCCGTAAGGACACTAAAAGCTTATCAATGCTTTGTGTGATGAAGACCAAGACGAGGCGTAAGCCTGGACTAAGCACAACTTGAGTACAAGCTAATCGACGGTATACCACAACTTTGGCGTGACAGCCTATTGCCCGCATCAGGACTGCGACCCAATTGGTTTGCGAAGTTTGCGGCTGGGTCAATAAAGTCGAAACACTCTGATGGATCTCATGGAATACAGCGAGGTGGTGGTCTGTGTTAAGAGGGCGTGCATTTGAAAAGGCGACCTCGTTATCTAAACCTAGCCCATAAAAAGGCGCAGACCGTTTTACCGCACGCGTGCAGCTATGGCTTTATCGTGCCGACGCGGATCGTTTTTTATTTGGGCATGCAGCATTCCACTTGGGCTGGACACCGCTCCTTAGTGGAAGTGAGTCATTAGCCTGATGTGTAATGTCCTGATGCGTATTGTAATTCAGATAGTGTTTGTGTTTTTAAAAAAATGGAATCGTGTGACTGTACACCCATAACACACGTGATCGCTTCAAAATGACGGCAGTCTTAAACAACCATGACTAACCGATCCATCGCACCACAGACCAAACGATCGATCTGTGAGTTACGGCTATTTGCAGTCTGTAGCCTTATGCCCGCGCACACCTAATTCGAGCACTCAAACACATCAAGACTGCAACCACAGAAATTAGCTGCATGGGGCGTTAAAAAATTTAGCATCACTTAACGGGATAGGTCAAAAGATTTCAAAACTCGCGCAATACCTTGGCTACTCTTTGCAGAAGGGTGGCTGCTGGCGCGTTAGTGATAGTCACGGAAACTCTTAAAGGTTCCTTCCACTGCCACTGATCAACCGAGTCAAAGTTTTATGGGTAACCCGTGTTGAACGATTGTTTTCTTGTCAGCTTGCTGTAGGAAGCAAGACTTAGAAAGGTGGAGGTAACCATCTCTCTCTACGTTACCAGTAGACGATTAGTCCTACCTACGTAATCAGTAACGGGAGCTGCTTGTCAGCTAATGCACACTGCGACGAGAAAATCAAATCAACATTACTCGTTTGGTTGCGCTTCTAGTCTACTGATCACGCACCAGTGTGCAGCGTCCTAATGGTGATGAAACTGATTACTTACTTCCAGATAGGTTTTAAAATGCATTCACAATACAGTTTAGAAAAGAATGCGTTTGTTACCCGTGAGATTTTGCTCGCATAAAAACGATCCACACTCAGATACGTTTAGTTCGATTTAGGAATGAGTCACTAAATTTTCTTTCATTCTGATATACGACGACTACGGTCCGCGTTGTATTGATGTGACAGAGCAACTTACGGAGAACACATGTGTGGGGTGGGGTCTAAATAAACGGGATCCTGTAGTCGGTATTTCCTTCGAAGTTGGACTGAACATGAAGGTCAGAATAAGACTCAAGCACATAGTTTGTGCTGACTATTGGCTACGTGTGGTTTCGTGTGCAAGTACCGTGCAATAGCTCAAGTAAGTATTCAGTGTAGTGTCAGAAGTTAGGAGAAGCTGTATAGAATTACACTCAAGCATTTGCGCGAAATGATATCATAGTAACAGGAATAGGGTCTTTCTGGAAACAATAAAATTCAAATCAAAACGATTTTTCTGCTGTGCACTTTTATTTTGCCTTGCATTGAAATGTTCCGTTTCACGACAGTTGCAAGAAGATTGCTGAATCAAGCTCAGATTCTGAAGTTAATCATACATATGCCTAACTAATGGTTAAAGTAAACAGATGAAACATTAGACGCACACGTTCCTCATTATGGAGTTATCAGATAAGAGGAACTGTTCAAGGTCGCTTGTGTTTACATAGTTGTTCAGCAACTCGCTATATTACGCTTCACCTTACCAGAAGAATTGGAATAAATAACGTTTGCTCAAAGAGTCATATATTTCAATATAAACATTATGGGTGCAAAATATCAGGTCATTTATGAGCGTCTCAAGGTCAAGTTTGTGGAATTTTGAGTGGCACCTCATAACCTAGATCATGAGATTTTGACCAAAAAGTCTACTCTTTCTTAATAAGACCATTTATCACGTAATATGTCAGAAAAGCTCCACACTTCGCATTTTTGCAAAACAACACTTTTGCCTCATAGCTCGACTGGTAGAGCGCTCGCTGCGTTGAAGCGTGCTGTCTGTTGGTGGTTTGAATCCAGCTTAAGCCCGGACTTCTTCTAAAATCATGAATCTGACACTGCTTTTTACGATTCGAATAGACCCATGAGTTCATTAGAGGACAAAGGTGATTTTGGCGAACAGTCTGTTTTCGGTTATTCATCATCGGGCCAATTACATAACATTTTATACCATCATGGTTGTCAAGCGAGAAGAAATCAAGAGCAATTAGTCACATAACTACATCAAACGGTTGTGAATTGGACGACAATTAAGTAACAAAATTGACCTCCGGAGTTGTCAAGTGGGTAATGGGGGGCCATGGTAACCGTAGGGTCTGAACAAATTTCTTCTGAGCGCACAACTGTGGATTGCGCAACCGGATTCCGATCGCTTCCGCGGTGGCCAGAATACGAAATTTGACTCCTCTAGATTGACGGCTGGGCAGGCGGTAAATGGGCTGGAAAGCCACTTCTGGGGAGATTTGGTGCCCTGTGTCTACAAGGTGCGCCAGAATTGCACTCGAAATGGACTTCACCTCGCCCTTAGCTAGCCAAGTGGGGTGGTGCTCACGTATCCTCTGAGAAAGGCGCCTGGTTGTGCGACCGACGTAACTTGCTCCACAGGAGCATTTGAAGGAGTAAACACAAAATGAAGTCACACATTTAGGCAACGTATCTTTGAGTTGTACGTGGACTACCGGGTTTGATCCGAATGTGATTCGCAGTTGTGCCGCATTGTAGGTCTTTTCAATTGCGTTACGTATTCTGCGAGTCACCAATTCGGCCAAGGCCTCGCCTTTGTAAGCTAGCGTCATGTAAACGGACTTCTTTTCCGCAGATAGGAGCTTAACTTTTGGTTCTGTCAGTTCCATATGTTTATCCACGAATTTTACAGGATAAGAGTTCTCTGCGAGTATCCGCCGTAAAAAGACCATTTCTGTTTCAATCATGTCATCAGTACATATCCTCATAGCTCTGTGTGTTAAACTACGAACGAGGTTTCTCTTCTGTCTGAGCGGTACGTAACTGAAAAAATGAGTATACTGGCCGTTCCAAGTCCCCTTCCTGTGAATACCCCTCTGAAGTGAACCATCTGTACGACGATTCAGTGCCACATCCAGAAAGGATATTTGTCTATCTTTCTCGGCCTCAAGTGTAAAGTTGAGATTAGGATGTGCCTTGTTCGCCTCCGCGAATAGGCAGTTTAGATCCATAGTTTCGTCAACCACACAGATGATGTCGTCCATGTACCTTTTGTAGAGAGCGCTATTGTCAATAATCCCACGTAGCGTAGTTCTTTCTAACATTGCCATGAAGATATCTGCTAACAGTGGGCCTAACGGTGACCCCATCGCAACGCCGTCCTTCTGACGGTATCTTTTTCCATCAATCTGAAACTGTACATTCTGCGTGCAAGTTAATATCAGCTGCTTGAGCGCGTCTTCGGGTAAACCCACATTTAAACCTTCTGAACGAATATAACCGCAGAGATAGTCAACGGTTTCTACAAGTGGTACATTCGTGAACAAAGAGCATACATCGAGGGAAAAAATCTTCTTGTTTTCCACATTCAGCGAACGGATGGAATCAACGAACTCAAACGTATCTTTTAGCGAATGCACTGCAATGTCCTTCCGAACGGGTTCCAGCAACTCTGTTAGCCACTGTGCCATCGAATGATATGGAGAATTACACATATCAAGAATCGGGCGTAATGGCCATCCTTCCTTGTGAACCTTCGGTAAACCATACAGTCTGGGTATTATGGTTCCAGTTGGTCGAATTCGTTCGAACGTCGCGGAGTCTATCAAACCCTGTTGTTTTAGCTTTCTTACAGTTCTGGAAATGCTTTTCTCGATCGCATCGGTCTTATCTTTCTCGTTTAGTGGGCTGCTGAATTTAGACGAGTCACTCAAAATGTTGGTCATTTTCTGCATGTAAGTCAACTTGTCCATTAAAACAATTCCTGCACCTTTGTCAGGCTTCGACAATAGAATATCATTATTTCTTCTCAAATCATCCAGCTCTTGGAAATGCCGTCTCGTTAAAATACTGCTTAAGTGCGGTTTAGCGTTGAGGTACTGATAGGACGTGTTAACTAGGGTGGTTTTGAAGTGTTCTGTATTGAGCTCTGACGACGGAACCAGTGATTCGACCTGACTGTATAAATTCTCAAACTGAACCTCCAAATCAAGCTGTTTCAATTTATTTCTGGGGCAGCAAAACTTAGGACCGAGTGACAAAACCTCTAGCAACGGTTTCGATAGATGCATCGTTGTAAAATTGTGGACATACCTTTCAGGATTGCTCGGGAACTCAGATACCATACTTGTAGAATTCAGGTTTCTTTTCAATTTGTTAGACTTCATACTCGCTTGCTTCCTGACGATGTTCTGAACATATTCTTCGAATTGAACTCGCTCTTCAGTGGTGAGTGATTCTACCGCTGTGACTCGTTGATTTAAATTTCGCATCAGCTCATCGATCCTTGCAGAGTTTGTTTCTAGTTCATTCAGTGCATATCGATTCAGCGTGCTTCTCGTAGGTTGATTATCTGGTGAAGTTCGTCGTAAGCATGACCACTTCTGCCCTGATCTAACCGTTAATGATAGGTTTGTCTTAGTTGTGCAAACATCACTGAAGGAAACGTCTGAAGAAAATCGGTTAGGACAAAGGTTGTTTCACTACAAATAATTAACTTCTAGTAACCATGTGGGGCACACGACATAACAGCACGCGTACTAACGTAAGTTGCTGACAATTAAAACAACAAATTGGAAGAAAAGTTCAAGGGATTTGCGGGCACTGATGACTCGGTTGGTTCTACTTGGCTGGTGTTCACTAGCGTAGAACTACCTGCAAACCTTACTTCACCGTCATGGTTGTCCGCATGTACAGTCCTATTACATCATTGTTTTTCTGTATAAGAAGGTCAGAAGGTCAGGCTGTAGTACTCTGTGTACAGGGCAGATTTGAGAGACTTGGATGGTAATTCATGTAAGAGGTGGAAAATCCTGAGAGCATGTCTAGAGTCACCAAATGTTCTGAATGAACAGTTCCACTAGCACGTTAAGATCCAGCAGAGAGGGAAAGCCTACGGGTCAAATTCTAAGTGGCCACAACGCTGTCGGTAGCTTGTTATATTGCGCAAACTAATTATGAGAATCAGCTGCTGCCTACCAAACATATAACAGACTCACCGCAACGTGCACCAGACGACAACATGGGCTACGTGATAGAAATGGCTCTCATTCACATCTCGACAAGTTTTTTTTCATGTACATAAGGCTGACTCCCTTGAAATCTTTCATGAACTGTGTTACTTGGTGTATTTTGCACCGTAGTGTCCGGGTTTCATCCTGATAACCATTGTGATGCTGAACCAAAATCTTTCCGCCGATAAACATGATCGAGTACTCAGGAGGCTTCAAGGCTGTTGTCTACAAAATGCGATTCATGCCGAAGTCAAAATGGGCTACGGTTACTGGAACCATGCTACCAGAATCGGAGATATTCTGCACCGGGACAGTAATTCTGTGTTATGTGCCTGTTGGTGTTTCAGTGACCTGAAAAGTTATTAAACACAAACCAAAATTGTAGTACCACAAAACGTTCGAGTAATTTTTTCTCCAATATTACAAATGGCCAATAAGTCTCCTAAGCGTTGAAGATTGTGGTTCGACAATGAAGTACTGCGCTTGCGAAATGTTTCTATAAAATTAGGCGTCAATGTACAACATATGTTCTACTTACCAAAGCTCAGAAGGTGAGGGGTTAGAAACCAAATACTAACTCAACTCAGCTCTTCCGTCTACTAACGGTGATATAAATTATTAAAAACTAAAAATTCCTTGAATTCTACAGGTAACGCAAAGGAATTCCTACTATCTCAGATCGATCATTGCACAGAAGATACTGAACTATTGTTTCTCATCAGCGCGATCTGTCCTTAAGGTTTAACTGTATCCTGTTATTGAACAAGGGACACCTTGGCTCTCTCGATGGTTCAGTTATGGAGAATAAACATAATTTGCTGGCAGCACGTGAGAGTTAGGTTATTTAAGCTCAGGAATTATAACCTGAAATTGGACTGCGTGAACTGCATTTTGCGAAGTATGGCAAAGAATGCACCTCGATTAATGCGGTCCATTAAAGAAAAAATCTCACGCACAGTATTCTTTAGTAAATTTCTGTCTCCATCTGAGTAAAGTTTTACAGACTCATCAGGTGCAGGTTCTATCATCGTGTCTTAACAGAAAACGATCGAGTTCAAAAGTGTTCTTCAAAATTCGTTTCCCCATAATGACAACCACTCCACTGTGATGAATTTGTGGTTGGTCCAAGTAAGGCGGTTGTCAGTTCCCACTTACCCTAACGCACTTGCAGTCCACCGCAGCCATCGAAAAGTTTCATGGACGTAATATGCATCGAATCCTCTACTTCTGGGAATTTTGACAATGTCGGTAATGTGTCAAGATAACATCAAGACGTTAGACGTGTCAAATACTACAAACGTGTTTTACGAAAAACTGTTTGCACAAAACTTCGGAAGAATTGTTTTCTATCGCGGAAATTTGCTTTGGATATCGCGTAGTGTGATGGTGGTTATTACTGATAACCTGATGCTCCGCGTGCGCACCCTGAATGACAATTCGTGCACTACCTTGTGCACAATTCTTTTGAGTCTACTCCGGATCTAATTACTGATCACAAAGTGTCGGCAAAGGGTGATTGTTAAAGACTGGGAATAACACCGAGCCTGCTTACATATATTATACTCGTTCTGGCTTCCGTTTAGGCTGCAGTCTGTGTCATGATCGCAAACTTCACATCTTAACTTTTTGACGATGTCGCTTACGCTATTGTATTCGATCCTGTTAATATATGATTCCGTTGGGTAGCGTTATGTTATACTGGCTGCATGGAACCTAACATCGGACCTGGGCTATTTCAGATCATTTCGTCGTATTCCGACCCTCAGTAGAAAGATGGCAAAAATATGGTGGATTTGACAACGAAATCATACGTAGCACAACACCGGGCTCGTTTTATTCCATGTCACAACTTGTCTTGTCTAATCAGTTGCATCCAGTTCACTGTGAATGGCTACAAATGACAGCAGTTATGTATGGGCTCGTCCAAACACAAGCCAGCCTTATAAACGTAGAGAATAACCGTATTATGATTTGTCCTATATTCCATATAGCAGCAAAATCAGATATCAGAAGCTGACCACCTGCTGAGTCCAGGGTGAACTGAGAACTGGTTTTTAAGAAAAATTCTCCCTCAGCGAAGTGTGTTCAACCAAATCTTCGAACTATGCTTTAGCGTCACTGTTAGAAAACACGCCGTGCATAAACTCCATTTAGTGATGTATTTTATTCACCCAGGTTGCTGTTTTCGTATATACTGTGATGTAATCAACTTAATGATTCAACAAAATTATTGTTCATCATTTGTCGTTCTGATGACCTGGAGGAGTATTTTTGGAGTCACAATTGTTAATTCCAATCAACGAAACACCACCCAACTTCGTTCATCGAAACTTTCTCATTCTGACAGAACTTTCTTTCAGGCTTGTAGGAACAAACGGTGCCATGGTTCGAGTTTTACTGTATTGAACCTTCGGAAGAAACTCCGAGTTCTATTCGTATATTGCTTACCATCTTTTCATTGATGTCAGCATATTCAAACTACCGAACAGCGAATAATCACTAGAGGATCCAGGTGCTCATTCGGAACATTACGTTACAGCTATACAACTACTTATGATAATGGAGGCGAACGATTTTCACTCGTAAGCTTTTAGGTGAGACTAGTTCAAAATAGAACCCATTGCGATGCAAGTCAAATAAGTTCACATGCGTAAGACCAAGAATAAACTGAAGTACTGTTTATTTTAACGGCTTTGTAGGGTTGGCAAATTTGTAAGCTAGCCATATCACCAGCAAGTTTGGTGTTATGCAGATAATTACTCGTTGCTCAGCTTCAGCTTGTTGGAATCGACGGTCTGCGTAAAGCAAATATAATCACACCTGCCATGATAAAACCATAGGCGACGAAGTAGAGAACCTGAAATTCCACTCCGAATAACCAAATCCCAATCAATAGAGCATACACGTCTGTTGTGTGGAAAGAAAGATTAATCACAGCAGCGCTCACGTTCGTGATTGTATAAGCCATGAGAATGTCCAGGGCAAACATTGATGTCACGTAACCGAAGAAATACGCAACTGCAAACAAAGTTATTGATCGTTTGGGAAGACCAAACGAAGTGAGAATTTTGGCCAGCTGTTTGCGTTCTAATGCTACGCTGTACATGAGGAACAGAGACACGGAAACCATGGGACACCAAGCTAGGTAGGTTGACGCACCATCTTTCGCAACGATATATTCTTGGAGAACACTGGAAATTCCGTACAAAATCGCTCCCAAAATAGCCAGCATATCACCTAGAATGACCGTCTGATAGGTACAGCCTGCTTCTTTCGAATGGGTCGAATTGGAGTAGTTCCCGGCTACGGAATTATCCGTTTTGTTCGGAATGTCAGCAAACACTATTAGGCAGGTGCCACCTATACTCAGAACCACGCCCAATAAATGAGTCCACGTATAGCGATGACGTAGCAAGAAAAAGCTCACAATCATGGCTGCCGGAACAGATGCACAGTCGAGCAACTGTATGCTGGTAATGCTCGTGTAATTATAAGCTGCAAGATTGGCCCAAAATGAGTGCATTTCAAGAACTCCCGCTGAGATGTATAATAGGATGCACGTGATGAGACTTTTTTTATCATTCGCATTCGACTCACCGCTGCATCCTTCTGAGTCCACACGACTGCAATATGTGTACAAGCGGAACAATGTGAACAGAACAGTCAGCAATGCGTAGTGTGGTACGTTTTCCGATAATGGTAAACTAATATCCAATTGGGCCAACAGCGCAGCGCAAATTCCAGAGGAACAGACTAGACAAGCTAAGGCTTGTCCAACAATCAAAGCCCAGCAAACGGTTTTAAACTGTGGAGGCAGCATCACACACAAAGCTTATGGGTTTGTGAAAGCGTTCAGCTGATATACCCGTACTGGTCACTGGACTCCGGACATCCTTGGTACAACAAAATTTGTGGACTAAAGTGAGTATGACTGGCTAACTCAAGCTTCTCATAGCTATTTATATTGAAAGAAAATTGATGTATTTTGCCAGCAGATGAAGATGAAAGCAATGTGAGGTGCACATCGTGGTGAAACAAAAGTTGGACGTGCCAGACCATCAGAGAAGTGCAACTGCTTTTCAGTCGAGTAGCCAGTCTATTGAGACTTGTGTGATTTTGAATAAGTACCAAAGATATCGTTCCGTCTCTGGACAATAATGTAAAACATAATCATTTTCAGACGAGACATCAACATTTCTATAGCTGGACTGAAACTAGAACTCTACCTAGAGACTGCTAGACTTTTTTTACAGGATGACATTTAGGACACATTTTATTTGTTTGTCGTGAATTTGTTAACTGTGAGTCAGTGTGTGAACGCATCATCTTTGGTCAAATAGAACTACACTAAAGCTCATCATGCTTAGTCAAACAAAGCATTCTGATTAATTCAGATAATTTCTGTCGGGGTTATATTAGTGTGCTCACTATAAGCCGTTCTGTGTTGAATGCATACTCAACGCTGAACTCTACCTGTACAATCAAACTGTTACTAGTAACAAACAAGTTGGAGCAAACGAAGCTGAACAAAATATGGACAACTGAAAATTGTCTACCGTTTTTGAGCGTGGTAAGACAGTGTTCGCGTGGACAAAACCCTTTGTTTGTAAAATATGGGATTCTACTCCACTGTCCTATTTACATTACGTGTACTTGATTAACCAAAGCAAGAATGGAAACTGTCGTGTGGTACCATTTTGGGAATGAGCACCAAAGTAGTTATAAACAGCAAGTGTGGCCATACCTAATACACACTGGTACTTCGAAGTAAACTCTCTCCATTCGCACGAACGGAGTGTAAGACAAGTGATACCTCAGTTATGTATCCAGATTATGAGAGTCATGCCATTTTTTTACTAATGGCGTATACTCTGGTTGGCGATCTTCTTACCCGCCGTGGCAATGATTGCAGTAATCTACACACTAAGAACTAGGCATTGAAACAACAGTCGATTGCTGTGAATGAGACACCGGGTAAGGTAGGGCTTAACAAAAACATGTAAATATAAATACTTTGAATATACCCAATCCAATCATGAGAAGAAACGCGTAGCAAACAAGCTCATTTTTGGTGTTTCACCATCAAGTTAAATATAACACACTTAGATGGGTTTAGTGGGGGTTATCGCTGAAGTAAGAGATATCAAACAGCAGTTTTTGTCTGGTTTCAGTCATGAGACATAATTAGATAGCATTGATCGCGTGAGTTGCACAAAATACATAGTGTGAGCGCCACATCCACGCGATCGTTTCATCCTGGGCTTGCTTACACGACCATGACCGGTTCAACGTTTTGACTAACCGTTTCTGGGTCCAGAGTGTTGTTGAGTGTAGACGAATTACATTGGCCTCTGCAACTGAAGGTACAGGATCTTTTGCTTATTCCGATTGTATCCCACGTACATTGCGCAGACTGAGTTGAACGAGTCAGTTTGCTTATTTGGATGGATTGACTCAATCAAAATTGTAGCGACCGCAGACGCTTTATTGATTCTAGCGTTAGCCATACCGGCTGGTGGTCCCTGACGCGTTCGGCTGACTGCCGTTGATCACCCTATATCAGGAATCATCAGCGTGCTTGTTTGCGATTGGTGTGAAAATTCTATATAACAATGACAAACATGATGTAATAAACCAGCCCATGTACAGCTATTCATCATCTGAATGAATACATGGAATTTATATCGCAATCCTCCCAGGAAATCATCATTGGGATAAACAAGCTGTAATCAAGCTGTCAAGCTGTAATCAAACGTTACTTGAACAGTAGATCGCGTCAAACTTGGAGAAGACGGTTCCAAAGCCTGAACGAAAAACGTTTCAGCGCAAAAAGCATTACGTTGGTAGGGCTTCAAATGATTCTTGTTCGAAACTGACGGTTGGTTGGTCAGTCACCCGAACCGTCGCCATCAGTGATTCTGTGCACTTGTCCGCATACCTTCCTCAGTTTATCTGATCAACTTGTCACGTATGCATTTGTTGTATATAACACTGCATTGTCTCCTACCAATCCAGAGACTCAAGTGAAGTACAAAATGGTCTTCATCTAGTAAAACGCTCAACGTTGAAAACCCGACATTGAATGTGATAGGCAGTACCTTATGTGGTCGGTATTTTCAATTCTGTCTGCAGCGCTACTTTCAGTGCCATTAACACACTGCCTAACTCATCACACGGTACAACTATTGACCACAAATGCTGTCTTAGCAACTGCGTGAATATTGCTAACACACTTCTATGAGATGCCTTCAGAATAATGACCAGTCAGTGCTACCCTATAGACTGAAAATTACAACACTGTTGGATAGACCTAGGCACGTCATCCGTCCTCCATGTAAGATCCCTCCTGTGCCGGATTAAGGCTGGTCCCTAATCCTCTAACAGTTGGTGGAACAAACGTTATATACATTTACAAGCCGAACAACCATAATAATAATGTGAATGTGACACATCATTAGCAGTACACTAGATATGCTTGAATAACAAGACTATTTAAGAAGTGTTTGAGCATCCAAAACATGAGAGTGCAGTATGGGCGATTTTAAAACCTGTGAATAATCGATTGGAACAGTAGATGTATGTGGTGTAATGGCCGTGGGACGAGTTTATGTGACAGTATTAATTGACCTATAATTTCTTTGTTTGATGGAGTTGCGAAAGTCTTGTATTTCGAAATTTTCTTGGTAGGAACGTATGCTGTTTAGTTGAGGTGACGGAGTCGAGGCACAATATATTCTACCCTCATTTTTCACGTGTGACGTCTTGTAGCATAGACAGGCGTGGGTAAACCTGATGGTTTGTGGTTTGGTACTGTTTGTGGTCAAAATACACGCGAAACAACAACAATCGCCAGCCCGCCTTTCAACTTGTAGGTAGCAGCTCCGTCCATCATGGCTCGATTTGGTTGGAGCTCACACAGTGTTTGTATCTAGGCCTTTTATCCTACCACAAGTAAGGGGCATTAACCTCCCACTGATTTGACCTGTTTGAAGTGCCTACCAAACATGTATATGTACATTGTGTGCATTTCTTTGTGGTACGAAGTGTTTTAACCTTTCTCATGCCCGTTTTTTGTTGATCGGGCTGTTCGCGAGAATCTTGTTGCCAAACCCCTAGATATTCTGTACCGACTGACAAGGTACTTAGGCGGCATGAAACAACATTCTTCTACGCACACTTGGGTAACAGGTAACAAAACAATGAGTGATTCCTTCCCCCAAACCACCACAAATCAATAGTTGCTGTCCGACCTTGCCATATCAGGGCGTTTGCTCTGAAGCTGCTGTCACTTCATCCTCTTATATAAAGACCAGTCGTAAACTGTCAAGATTGGCGGTGTTGTCGTGTGCACATTTTATGTCTACAACTGACTTGTTTCCGATACCAAAGAGAGCAAACGAAATGCTAACACCTTGAATTTTGCAGTGTGCTTAATACCATTAGTCATATATAACAAGTGTAAAAACAGCCAACAATTTTCTTTGTATAGTTTTCCAACCAAAATCCTCATCTATTGAAAAGTTGTGTGCGGACAAGCTAAGCAATATTCGACATAAGTGTTTCTGTTGTCTATGCATTAATATATTTGCCCGTATAAGAAAGCATGAGAAGTAGTGAGGAATAATGACAGGAATCTCAGCCCCACTCACATTCAGTTTGTCTAAATGGATGCTCCGGCAAGATATTTCATCCTATAGTCTCCTCAGCAATGTGTACTTTGTGACCAATGGTCAACGTTTTATTTTTAACCGTTCATATAATGAGCGGGGCTCATCAGCTGAATGGTGCTCTAGATTCTGGCAAAAACGGGGGTATGATAGTGAGGTTTGAAAATGTAAGAGTGACTACAACAGGGATTACTTAATGACTCAGCGAACCAAATTCGGTTGCTTGTAACTTAGTCATGTATCCTGCGTAACACGTTGCACTTACAATGATTTCGAAGACGTGTTGGCATGGGGGACCAAAATGCCCGACTAACATGCATCAAAACACTGACATCCGGTGAATTTACAGTTAGCGAATAATTAAACTTGGGATGCTGGGAGATCAGTAAAACAGCCGCCTAACTATTGAGCACCTACGTCACCAGAAGATGCCCCGCATAATCCTGCTGGTTGGATAACATAGGTCTAACCAACTGAAAGGAAAAAAAGACCACTTTGTTTAAGTCCGTCGTTGGAACAACGCATGAGATATAAATATATAATTAAGAATGTTTCGACAGCAGGTCGCTTTACTAACGCAGTCCCCAGAGGACCAGAAGTGATTCAGAGCACTTACAAAGGTGAAACAACTTATGACACTTCTTACATCCATTATGAGAACATCATGTCTACATTGATAACTGTACATCCTTACTCCTTAAATCGTGATTTTTACTACCCTTTATCAACCGTTTGAGTAGTTTCCGCGTAGCACTGATCAGAATTGTGTGTATTTACACACAACTGTAAAAAGTATTTCTGTTTTCAGAATCGTTGAGGGACGGAAAACAAGAATATTTGAAAGTAAAGTTCTGCAACCTTTGGTGAATAGCACGTAAAGAAGTCATACCCGGCTTCCAGGAAGGAATTGAAAAGTTGGAATGGTATATAAATTTCGGCGTAACCCCCAAATTTTGTGATATTTTATCATTTTTGCTCGTTGGATTTACTTGAGCAACAAAAACATTCCCCAATCCATATGCCTCCTGGTTTTAGGTAATTCTGCAAATTACCACGTTGTCACGACAATGGGAAAACAACTGTCATATAGTAATTTCATGTACACCCTTCTTTCGCTGTTGAAAGTTGGTGAGTTACTAACTGCAAAAGCCTCTTTCCACCCACTGGCATATGTGAGGTGCAGTCATCTAAAACCCGCGGTTATGCTCGAAGTAAAACAGGTTTATCTAGTACTTTTACAATTCGTTCAGGCTCTCACTCTCGATTGCCTTCGTAGATATGCGTTTCTATGTCATAATTAACTGTTGTTTAATTACCGGTGAATTTCCTCAAGGTCACTTAGAACCATTTTTAATAACTACTTTAGTCATCTGGCAAAATGGTCTACAAAATTTCGAACGTTCCATTTCACTTCAGTTTACTTCAAGTTATTGCTACATGTGACATAGGAGCTGAGCAGTCAGCATCTACCCAACAAGTACTTTGGCAGAGCGAGGCAGACAAAAAAGATAGTGATAAGATTCTGTTGTCGACTGAGTTGCAGCCACGTTCGGAATGAAAAAAAACATCGTTCTTGGCTGCGAAACCGGTAAGGATACAGAAGCAGCTGGATTTGCAACGGGACTTAGCTGAAGACGTGATCTACTTAGAAGAGTTTGAAAGTGAAGAATACACAGGATTGAACGGAGTGTTTGAAGTAGTTGACTCAAGGTTTAGAATTTCAAAAACCGACAAAGTCATTGAGATTAGTTCAAGCACCGTCATAAACACGAAACAATTAAATAATGCCTCTTAGGCGATATAAAGTAGATCATAAAGTGACCAGGATAATCCACTGTAGACCAACACAACCACTGATGAAGTAAGCATGCATTCAAAAATCAGTGGATAAAATTAGCAAACGTTGAAACCTCCTGTAAACAGAATACAAACTTGAAACAGTTCATTCCCTCCAGAAGTTTGAACGAAGCCGCTAGAACACAAAAACTGACAGATGCAAGCATTGCGTATTGACTCGTCAGTATCTAGTGCAGCGCTTCAATAGTTGTCATCCAACCTGAAAGCAACGTGTGAATTTGAGACCGACAACTGTTTGCCGTTTTTACACATACTCATTAGTCGCCGAGAGGATGCCCCTATCAAAACAGCCGGTCAATACCTGAACTTTAGTAGTTTCACACCGGTCAATCACAAACGCGCACTAGTGAATGCACTATTCACACGAGCAAAGCGAATCTGTACACAGGATAGACTTGTGATTGAATTAGACTTGATCACATTTACATTACAATCTAGCGGATATCAAAAAGGCCCATAGAAAGGCACAGTGAACCAAAACCACCTTATGAACAGGTGGCCAGAGTGAGAAAAAAGATGGTTTGTACAGAATTGCCTTTTAAATATTATTATTGTATGCATCAATCATAGGCAGAACCGAGAGGTGCTTGATCTCCAGAGTGAAGGA
>QNGE01007930.1:0-18891 GCA_008508345.1 Paragonimus westermani
GGAGGAGGATGACGAGAGGACGGGAGAATTGCTCAATCTATTCAAATCCCGTATCTGCATATATTTCCCTTGTTTCCGATTTCTACACTATTCCAAATTTTCACTTGACACAGATACTTCAATTCTATCTATCATTCTGATCACTGGATTTACATCTCTTGAATTCTTAACGTTTATTCTTTTGCTAGCATATTAAGCTGGGTTTTTCCCATAAGGCAAACAAATTCGGGGGATGTATTTTTGACTAAGTAGAACTATCTCAGCTTAAGCAATACAGCTGATAAACGTGAATGATTTTAGTGTCTATACGCTCCGACCAGTAAGCTGCTTTATTGAGCATTCTTTCGGCTCAGGGTCTGGACATGTGTTGCGTTGGACTTACTCTTAGGCCGCGTTACACGCCAGCGGTTCTTTATCAGACTCTCTGGCCGCTACATAGCTCAGTCTCATTCACACTGAACTCTGAGGTACAGCAACGTTTACTTGACTGGATCCCGCCGGGTGGTTGTCTTTATGCCGTCCGGCCTAGTAATCCAATCAGTATATGTCTACACACTAGGAAGGTATTTTTTGTCACGTATGCGCGCACTCCGTAATACAGACTGGCAGGACTGCTTCCTCCGGTATCCTTATTGACTTTCTGAGGCAGACCACTCATCCGGGCACCATATGAACCAGTGTTCTCACGAGTTTGAAAAACGTGGTGAAGCTGAAGCTTCCTTTACCTTACAGAGAAAACCGAAAAAACGTTTTTCTTCTGAGGTTCTATGAAATATGAGAAGATATGGCGGACACCTCGTTTCGTTTTCATCGGCGCACCTTCGGGGTTGCCGTGCGAAAATCAGTTAATGCTGGTAGAAGCCTAGTTAATGCGTTGATCTTTCGTGAAACAGGTTCGGTGGGTGAGTAAAACTGTTATACTCCCGAAGGACAACTATCTGGACTTCGTGACCATTTTTTTCAGAGTGACAGTACTAGATTCGAAATTTCGAACCCAAAAGTGAATCAGAATTTGTCAGCTGCAACACCGGTTTATGGCTGGGAAAAGAACCCGATTGATTGTGAACAACAACTTGATAGCTACTTTTAATAGATTATCAGCTATTGATTGTGATCTTACCGCCAACAGACCGATTTTCCTCTAAAAGTGAAGGGAAACGAACCTCGCTGCATGACGGCTAACCCGCCAAATAGTCATCACTAAAGACAGCTGTTCTGGCCGATGCCTAATTGTAATACAGGCATGACGTAAAAGGCAAGCCCTAGCCAGGAAAACGGAACGCAAAAGAATGGGGCCTAACTACTAACATCAACCATGTCTATACTCAGACATCCAAAATCAAGGTCTTTACACCTTTGCAAACAGACAGAAACAAATAAATGAAAGTAGGGCGTCATCAGCAGGATAGCTTCCCTATGGCTTTCATTCCCCCGTGTGATTAAGCCTACGTAATTCGCAAACATTTCAACTAAACAACAGCGACAACCTTCACGCTATTGAGTTCGTTGAGTTGTCATCTCATCTAATGCCTCTAATCACTGACTCTGTAAATCGCTTGGTCCACTGCCCGTGAGACGAACCCCACCCACGATGGCCAACCCCTTCATGAACGACTTCATTTCTCTGCAGCGGGTCATCTGTCCGTCTTGCACCTCGTGCCAGTTGCACCCGGCATTGATAAAGAATATTCAATGTGGCAGTCGACTAACTGTCGTCCATAATACATGGGTTAACCGTATATTCGTATAATACTTGAAGATTGAACAAGGGAACTCGCTTTGTACTCACTACCAAGTGCCTGTTTCCCTAAATGATTAAATTTCACAGACCTGCGGTAGAAAAGCTCTCCCAGTTGCCTTATCTGCGCGACCCTTAAGCTCCAGGCAGATGCCTTAGATTGACGAATATCGCCATACTGTTGGAGATATGTTTCGTTTCATTTCCCCTGCCTCCAATTCTGCTGATGTGACTTCCTAAGTATGCAAATCAATCAGCGATCTCCAGAGCGCGAATTAGCGTCTACATCGCTTGAAATGCTTAAAAACTGTCAAACAGCATCTTCTCACTATACTCAAGACCAGTCAGTTTTCATCCAACGGGAAAGTTCACAGTGGCGTTTTGTGAATGTTACAGCCAGTCCTCCATGAGTTCGCTTATGATCAGGTCAAGCAAACATTGTAAGAATAGGCACTCTTGATGTACGCCGCTCGTGATGCTGAAGCTATCTGACAGTTCATCATAGAGCTTATCTCGAGCTGAGGTGTGAGAATAATGCGCTGACAGTATGCCTAAGCCCTTGATCCCTACACCTCCGCGTTCAAACGAACCTGAAAGTTTAGACCTATCTACTGAATCGAATGCATCTTTGTGGTCGAGAGAAATGATAACTTTTGGCCTGCGATACATATGACGCTGCTCAGTGCATCCTTGTTCCGGACGAAACCTTGTATGCTTTCCCCCGATATCTGTCTTGTGTGCTGCATTGAGTCGACGACGTATAGCGGAACGAAAGACCCTAGTGAGTACTACGATCAAGCTGCTTTCGCTGTGGATTCCGCGAGAGCTCCTGGTCATTTTTTTAAATATGAAGATCATCTTTGAGTGGCCGTAGTAGAATGGAATGTATTCTGTCGTCCACATACATTAAAACCATTCAGCCAAGACTTCCACTAACGCCTTCCATCTTTTTAGAAAAGTGCTGACACAAGGTCATCCGGGCCAGCAGCCGTGTCACGGCTGAGGACTAAAACGCGGTTACGGACCTCACTTTTGGTGCATGCTGCTAAAACTACCCACCAGGATACTACATTGTAAATCTGTGATGGTAACACAGTAAAAAGGGGCAGCTCAGTTGACCCTCAAAGTGTGCCAGTTGTTCTGCTCTGTTAAACTCTGTCATTCGTTTGGGAACAGCCATCTTGATTCGGATCTTGCGGTTACTCTTATATCTTTCGCCTTGTCATCTCCTCAGAGATGATACGCTCTGCCGTGCAACCATGAGGAACAAAACAAATCTGTCCATACGTAAAAAAGCAGTGTCTTCATTTTGGCCCCGTTGTTTGCGCTTCTGATTGCTGGATTGTTTGAACCAGCGGAGACGGACAGTAATATTCACGACAGTTCCAGCTAGCAGTAGACAGCCTGTCCAAGGTCACGTCTCGGATTGTCATCAAGCATTAGTTGTTTCATTAATAACGACATGTACTGTGTTTATTGTCATTGATGCCAGCTCACGTTTCGTCATTGCCCTGTTGTGTTTGCAGTTCACCAAGCCTTACCAATCTGATGTCAGCATCTGCACACTAAGGCTGGGATCCTGTTCCAACTTCTTGATATAACAGGCGCTGATGTTCACCTCAAGAGAAGGTTGTAGAACGCTGACAAAGACAAAAAGATTAGTCCTATTTTCCACCATGCAGCTGAGCTCTTTGTTTGCATCCAAGGTTTACGATGCTGGCCGTGGAAATCTAATTGACTCGGTGTTATGTTGAGTAAGGATGGTTATTCTCCAAATATAGTTCCTAGGGTTGTCACGAGTTTGATCAGCATTCCATCGCAAGCGCTCCTCGGTTGAATGGAGTCATATTTACTATGTTCGCGCCTACCCAGCTTTCGAAAGATGGACTTGACCTTTCAAACATCGTCATACGTGCAAAGTTCGACAGTGAAGACGTTCCCTCGTTTGTACCACTGTTTGAATGTAACTTCGAAAATATGATCGCATACCTACTTGGTAATGTTTTTGATGCTGCTGATGGGGTCACTTTGCTTGCCGTACCAGATGGCGAGCGGAGTTGTCATGTCATCGCCTTTAACACTTCGAGCTGTGCTTATTGTCCCTGCGTGATATCACTGATTTTGTCTGTGAGTAATGTCATTTTGGGTTCTCAGTTTCAACCACCTATTAACTCCCTTTCCACGTGTCGGTAGTCAGTAATTGTCTGCCTTGTTTTAGTTTACTCTACTCTTAACATCATCAATATCCACTACGGTTTTATGTTTGCTGATGATATTGGTTACAAATCAACCAGGGGGACATCTATTGCCCTATGGCTCAGCTGGTCACGTGCGGGTGGTATATCTCCCGGAGTGCCCACAGTGACTAGACTTTGGATCTGGCTAGTATCGAATACCTTAAACTTTATGGTGATACCATTGTTGTCTTCCGTACTTGCCAACGCGGGTGCACTTCAACCTCCATACACCGACCGCTCCATCGGCGACCATTTTAACTTGATCTGAAATGTTTTGCATCATCACCTGATCCCTACAGTGGCCACCATACCTTGGCATCAATAATCTCATGATGACTACCGGTTGATGGCATATGCGATCAGGATTCCGGTTAACAGACCGAAACAACACGTGTTATTTTGCTTAACCCACATCAGAATTTGTTTCTGTGGCGTAAGTGGTATTCGTGGGGTCTCGGAACGACCCCGACCACATGATATTGTTACCAAGCCTATCCGTGAAAGTTTTGTGATCAGGTCATAAAATGCGCCTGCTCATCTGCGAACCAGTGTGAGGGAACGAATGCTTCTTAAGTTGCACTCTACTTGCGCGACGAATCTGAAAGACATTAAACTGACGGATGCTGTGAAATGGCTGAACGCCATGACCCTTTCCAATATTTCCGTGGAGTTAGCAAGATCGTTATCCGACAGCGTAGTAATATACAAAACTCACGATTTGCGCGTAACTGCTTGCGACCAAGATGTTGACGACTAATGAAGTTCCTGTGTCCAAGGAGCTCTAATGATCCTCAAACCATGACGATGTGTTTCTCAGGTCATGAGTAACAAGTTACTTGGCTGAGTGATAATTATCTAAAGCACACTGTGCCCGTTTCATATTCGCTCCTTCGAGGAAGATCTAGCGAAATGCCCCCTTGGGTCGGAATGCAATAAATTTCCGATGAGCAGCAATTGGCTCCCAAACTTTCTGAAAGGTTACAGCGTTCCTTCCAAAAGATGGACAAGTGCGTACGCAGCCTTTGTAACATTCGTTTTCACTCGTAAGTAGGGTGATACCAGGTAGATGACGTTTTCGATTTGAGGAAAATTCCACCGGTTAGTCCCATGTTTCCTAAACAAAACCTTGCGGTGGCGGTGGTGCATTGTCAAGGTGGAATGTTTTGCATAGAACGAATCATAATTATACTAGCCTGCATAATAGACGATGAGAAGCTGATATGTTCGTACTAGGAAAAAGCAAGAACTCAAGCAGTTTCAAAAATATCAAAGGCTGTCCCCTCCCATCAGATGATGTTGAATGCTAAGATACTGCCTCCAAATTTAAAAAAATACTAATTTTGTTTACCAGCTATTTTGCTCACACACGACTCCGTCTGACCCACAAAAATATTGTTTTTCTCAAGTGTGAAGTTGGTTGTGCGCTCTTTGGATTCAGGTTTCTTCCGGTGTGTTAGGCTGAAATGATTCGTCACGTGTCTGTGATGGATCCGATGACATCAGCCAATGACACATCTGTGCAGGTGAGCCTACCGAATCATTTGCTCCACATCGTCACTTAAAGTAAAATTGTCTGTTGCATTCTGGTGGCTGGCGATGGCACGGGGTGACGTTTTAGTCTTCGCCATCAGGCCATGTTGTTAACACTAGTTTCCCATCGAAAACAGCATAGCCGTCTGACCGAGCTTCGGCGATAACAGAAGCATCTCCGATAAAAGTTTCGTTGTACTTCTTAAGCCATTAGGTTCGGAGCTGCAGATATTCCTAAACTTTACTACGGTTTCCTTTTTTATAATTACACTGTGGAACGCATCAGTGACCATGTGGAATATACAGACAAAAAACACGTCGAGGCAAAAACGAATGCAAAAGAAGCTATGTTAATCTCTGTTCATCTTCGACTAATGGCTTTAAAGAATAATCCGATGTTGTTCCTCATTGATCAACTTTCCTAGACGGACTTGTAGTAATCCATCTATGTGATATTTGCAACTGATTTTCTTTTCATCTTCCTGAAATAGCATGGTTGACGTATTTTGCAGCTATCTGTCGAACCTCCTCATAACGGGCGTCTCTCTGAGACGACTACTTCCCGGTCTAGATGTGTGGTCAATATTGATTCTTTTTCACGTGGTATCAGTTGTAGTACGATGCCGTAAAGTGGTCCTATCTAGGTTTTGGATTTTGTTATCCTTTGGTGCGGCGCAGCCAAACTTATTACTCGCGCTGATAGTATGCAAAAGAAAATAATTATTGGCGTTATCACTATACATAATTGATTCTGATGAAGGTTCAAGTGGACCCGGGGAGCTCTTACAACATTATTTGTTATTAACAATTGGTATGTTCGTCCATACTATGTGGCAGTCCATACATTTCACTGTGATCCTGTATGTCTCTATGTGCGTTCAGTTGCGACTTTTGTTCTCACATAACCTACCTTTCACGGTTTCTTGTGAATCTTGCGGTGAATTAGAGAAATAACAAGGGGCCACTGGCGTGCTACTCAGTTTTATGGCGCGACAGCGTATTATTCTCCTGCCTCCCTCCTTTGTTACCTTTGTGTATATGCAAGTGATTTCTTCAAGGCAAATCATATTTAATGCGTTTTAATGCACTGTTGTTATCGTCACATCCCTGTTATTTTAGGGATTATGTTCGCATATCTGAAGACTTCAGCGGCATTTGGAAGGCTACCTGTCAAAATGGTGGCTTATTCCTCATAAGTGTGAGTGCGCTTTTGACTGCTGAAAGGTAGAATCCATTCTAACATCGATTCTGTGTGAGAACGTTGTGAACTGTTTAATAAAGCAAGATAAGTGGGAAGAAAAACCCGTTTTTAGTACCGTTTTGTCTTCGTTAGTGTCAGTAGTCGCTTGGAAAGTGTTTGGAAAGCTAAACCTGTTAGGAGATGGATCTAACGAAGCTCCCGGGGTACCTCACGCCGTATCGATCGATCGGCCCAGTTCAGATGGTATGGTCGTGGGATTTGATATGGCTCCACTCAGCCAATCAGATTGCAGCCCTGCTCTCAAACGCTTGTGCGCTGTCTGGACTGTGTTTTCTCGCGTTGCTTTCCGATGCCCCCTGTAACGTGAATTGTTCTGACGCCGACTGTCACATATGACTTTCATTTGATTCGCTCTGTATCTGACTGCTATGTATGGATCGTATTGTTTGATTTGCGTCGCTTCTTGTCGGCCATGTATGGTAATGTTTTCGTCCTATTAATTTAGAGATTCTATGGCCTGATTTCGACTCGTTCTGCCTATTGAACCATGTTACCGCGTTTCTTGTCTTTATCGGTTTTGAGTCAAATGGTTGAGCACGTAACCCAAGAAACGGTCTAGTAAAACCTGAGTTTCAAGATCGCTGGAGCAGTTTACTGAACATCATGGTGTACAACATTTCCTTCTGAACTAGTCCTTTTAACTGTGGATTATGAGATTACAGCCGTCATCTTGCAGTACACTCATCGGTGTAATACTGTTTAAAATAAAGCATACGAACTGTCGGCAAAGTGATGCTTGGTCCATCAGATTCGCGCTGCAGGTTATCTGATAAACTATGCATCACGTTGATTTTGTTAGCCGGGTTGTTGAACATAAGATAATTGGGGCGTTCAACCACCTCTAATCACTACGTCAGATTCAATCAATTCTGCGGGCACACATGCGGCAGATAATTACGCGGACGGAAAGAGCGCGTGGTTGTTGCTAGCAGCCGAGGAAGCCGTGTTCACTTCATTGACACAGTAACAGGACGCGGCTTATTGACGCATTCTGTCAAATACAGCGTGTCAGTGGTGGATATAAACAAGGCTGGATAAATTCGCGGATCAGGAGAAAATGGAGCGGTAGTAGTTTACCATATTATTGACTCGTGTCCTTTATTTGAGTATTAATTATCCGGCGATATAATATTTGTCTCGTAGTAGGTTTGCTGTGTTATGAGCCTGGGTGACGCGCTTCAATGTTTGTCTGGACATACAGTACCTGCACATGTGTTGGGTCCGTTGCGTAGTCCACGGAACTCTGCACAAATCATTAGAAAAATGCGCAAAAAGCTTAAACTGATGATAACTGGTAGTTCGATCCTTCCAGAGGTACCACTCAGAAAATACCAGAGATGAAACGAGCAGGTGATGTGGACTCGATAATTGGTTTCCGTTGTGATTTATTTAACTGGTTCATTATAACCCATAGTTTGTACATTCTCATATATTGTTAACCACTTCCCATGTTCGCTATCGTTTCAACCAACCATATACTTGACACGCGGGTGATTATAGTTAATGTCGCCAATCGCAATATTCTGTTGGAACAATAAGAAACAGACTTCTGCGCTACTTACATGAGGTGGTTGTTTTGCCCGATTTGCACAGGAGACTTGTAATGGTTTGTAATCTGCCCAGGAGATCATTTGCTCACTCTTAAAAATCGCAATCAATCGATTGGTCGATGTGTTTAACCCTGCCTTTAATTGTCACGGCGGCCACCGGGGAGTTACTGAGATGGCTACTGTCCGAAAACCCAGAAAACAGTCTGACTGGCTTCTGGGGCGACGACGGTGACTACAACCGAAAACTGTACTAGTCTAAGTGGATTACATATATACTCAAAGACGGACAACCAGTTTGTCAGAGGTACCATCCGTACACGTCCAGTGTTGTACAAGCACATTCACACGCTCAGTGCTCGCCGCATAAGTCCAGAACATGGCGTGCTCAGTTGGGGCGATGCTAGTCCGATTCTCTATCAGCCTCGCAAGTGAGTACGAATGTCTGCTCTCTCTGCCTAACGGATCCATGTCCTCTCATTTTCAGCGAGCAAACCAACCCATGTTCAGTCTTGTTCGCCGATGGAAGTCGTAGATATTCCTCAGGACATGTTACGTTTTTACTGCAGCATTTTTAGCCAAGAAAAGCATTGTAACTTTTTCGTGTGGGCTCTTGCATTTAACGAGGACAAAACAGCGAAGGAAACCTTTCGTGCGGTTCACCCTTTGATGTTCACACTGAGTTTGTTTACACACGTTTGTCGTCAGTTATATTCGGAGGACAGGCCGCTAGAGAACGTATGATGAGCCGTTTGTCACTGACGGTTAGTCGCTACTTGCAGAACTACATGTGTACATCGAGCGATTTAAATATTTACCATTTAATGGGGCGCTATTGAATCCTGTGTTGCAAACTCAGATCACGACGTGTTTTTAGGTCGGCCTTTTGGCTACACATGTCTGTTAACCATATCCACGATCGATAGCAGACTTATCTTAGTTGATAACAGGACACTAGGAGTTCATAACTGTGCTTAGTTGCCGTATGTTCACGGGAGAAACCCAAGTTAATAGGTGTAGAGGTGGGAAAGGATGATAGCTGTTTCGTAAAGCTTGTCTACCCTTTCCTAACTTGTATCTGCGCTTACACGTTAAAGACGAACAAGCCAGGATGAAACTTCGTCTGTGGGGCGGCTTTTTCGTTGATTTCGGCGTTCTGTTGCACCAGTTCTTCCTACTTAGCAGACGATTCAGTCAAACACCGACAAGAGCCACGCCGGCGAACCCGATTAGTAGCAATTTCCCCCCAACTTCTCAGTCCACAGTTTTTGCTAGTCACAATGCTTTTTAACCTGGAGACAAACTCAGTCTGCAGTGACTCACTCGGTTTAGTGGTATTTCAAGCGAATCGATATTCTGCTGGACTCGAAACCCAATGCAGTAAAGTTAGATCTACCTATCGGACCACGTGTCAGTGGAATTTATGTTCGGCCAAGCGTCGCCACACATTTCCCTTTCTTAGGTTTAAGGGCCATCTTTCAATCAATTTAACCCATTGCTGAAGTTACAGAGTAACTTTAGCGGTGAAAATACTAGCAATCTTTGAAATCGAATGATTATGGTTTGAATGAATTCGCCAAACTACTGCCCTGTATATGTGCCACTAAATTGACAGGTTTTCTCAAGACATGAACTAGTGCAGCCCCTGTCTTTGTTGTCTCAGTTTTTTGATGTATGTTGCACTGAAAATGTGAGTAGCTCAGAGCTGCGCTTTATTTGTTCTATTTCGTCAGTTCAGGATGGACTACCATGTCCATGGCACAGTAATTTCAATCGATTTCAGAGGAAGGAATACTCAAAATGAAAGCTTATCCCATTGGCTGAAAACGGTCAATTCATTGGCTGAGAATCGGTGTTTGAAGCCCGCGTTAGTTTTCGTAAGCAGTCATAGGTATTGTGTCTCCCGTTCTTCCGAACCAATTGAAAGACGCTTAAAACCACGAATACACTTGACTTATATAGTGAGCTGATTTACAAAACAGCGGAACGATGCATAAAGCCACGATATCAGTGTTCATTGATCACCTGGTCGGTCCGTACAATATTTATACTCGGAATTCTTCTAGAGCACTCATAATTTTCCTCTCGACAGTTAACAATTGCCGTCTCGGATTTCTGTCACTGAACCTCTGGGGTGTTTCACTTACTCTCTGGTTGGTGGTTATGGACCGGTCACGTTCTGTGTCCCGTTAAACGTGTTTACTTGGCTCGTTTTCGTCAAAGATCAAGTAAAACCCTCGTTCTGCTCAGCATTAGACAGTCAGATAAATGCACGTTCTTTCCATATATATCTGTATGCGTCCTGGAAATCACCTCAAAGAGTAAACTTTTACTATACAGAATAGCGCTCTTTCGAGAGCTTTCCCAATGAAGCGGTACAGTTCGAACAGGCAAAACTCCTTCCCGACAGCGTCTGTCCCTTCATAGTACGGTTTTTGAAACCAAAACGCTGCAGTGACAGCTGGCTCTTTTCAAAACTGCTTATTTGCTGGTCAGGTGCACAAATTACCGTAACCCGATGGCAACCGTGCCCAATTACTATTCGTGGTCGTGAGTTCGAACCTAGTTGCTGTGTCTGTTCCTGCTACCAAAGTTTAGGTAGGCTGGCCGTATCTAGTCCACATATGAATCTGTGCCGAATACTGTGCGGCGTAAAAGTTGAACAGCTTACCAATTAACGCGGCCATTGACCTCCATATGATGGAGTATCCGCAATCTGCCGTCTGGAGAAGGGTCCGATGGCAAGGAACTAGCTGTCGCAATTACGCTAAACGAGGGTATAGATATGAATGATGTTGTTGGTTAGGTTGTAAACAGTCAGATCAGCTTAACCGTTGGTTGACAGTACCACGCGGTGTTATTATTTGTTGCAACCTGTAGCTCAAGGCGTGTTGATTTTATAGAGATGCCGTTTCAACCTTTTTTCATTACTAATCTTTTCTTTTCCATTCTCACAATCGATGATGATTCAAGTCAAATAGATCACTAAAATCACAGGAGTGGTGCGAATCACAGTCTACTGGAGGAGGGTAAGATTGTTGAATGCGTGAGAATATCGCACGTGCCAGCCAGGAGACGCGTTCGCACACGTGAAATGGCTCGCGTTTGCTCAACATCTGCTCGGTATTGCTGTCACGCCCTAAGGAAAGTTTGCGTAAGTTCTCTTCGTCTTTTTGTGTCTACTCTGTCACCTGTTGTCAAGCCGGTTACGCTGGGAGAACCACGAGACAGCTGTTGAAAAGGGCTTGTGAAAACTTTCTGAAGTGGCTTCCCAGCTGTTCGAGAAAGCTCGCTTCCTGTACGATCGGCTTTCACTTGATTGACACTGGCCATCAAATAAATCCGGATAGAGCTTTCCGAGTCATCTACAAGGTCCGTCAAGGCCACCCTAGAGTTGTCAGAGTGCAAATTATCAACGGTCGGGGCTATTGCCCTCGGACTCCACAACCCCTGTCTTTGTACCAAAAACAGTTCGTACAAACCCTCCACCTCTTGTGGCCAGTTATTCCACAGCCAATCGAAACTCGAGCAAACATGAGCCATTTGACGTCGACGAACGCCTGTTTCCTGGCAGACACGCATGACACTCTCATACGTTCAACAGCGCTTCCGCCCTCCCCCAGTAGACTGGTCCGCACGATTTCCATGATTTTCATGATCTAGTTGATGTGTTATAATTCTCATGTATAACTCGCACTTACCCTGTGTAATCAAAAAAGCCGGATGAGAATAACCGGAGGCAGCTGTTTGCGTCGGTATGTTTAGTGTATTTTTCGTTGCTTCGGAACACTGCGAGTGTTCTGGATAACTCGTTTGTTATCTATTCCATTGATCACTTGTCGTTTAATCTGGCCAATTATTTCACAATCTGTATCTCAACCTATTATTTCCGCCTACGATCTCACTGGTTGGATAAACTCGATCAACCCCATGATCGATTTGTAGCGGTTCTGATCACATGACCACTGCGCAACCGAATTTGATAGAGGTCATGGGATATCGTTCGAAAGACTTATCCCCTACTTTACATAATGAGTGTCCGTTAAGCTAGTGAAATTTCTCCAATCCAAAATAATCATTTCAGTCCCCCCCCCCAGAACAGGCTACATTTGTTGGGATCAGCTTCTGAGCCACCCTGAGTGTCGACTCATGACACGAACCAACTCAATCAGTTTGCCCCCACTGTTTCTACGTAGAGTTTGAACGAGGAGTGTATTAGTTGGACAACGAACGCCGGGAAACAAGTTCATCGGTATCTAGACCTACTTCTCACCTTGACACACCGTTGCTAATTTCGGTTTGAATATCGCTATCATCTGCTGTCCGTGCTGACAAAATCTAAGAAACTGTGAGTACCTTTTTAGTGGTCATAATCCATCAGAAGCGCATGGCCCGTTTCATGGTTATTGCGACTCATCACGTGTGCGTACCCAGTGAACTCTGACCCATTCGGTGTTACCGTTTAGGATCTTGAGTCAGATCAAATTTCTACACATTTCCCGTTGATATTGTCGTGTGCACTGATCTGTAAACTCCGCTTGGTCTGAGGTAAACGGCAGAGTTAACTCGCAAATGGGTCGTTGACTTTAAGTTGTAAACGTTTACCATCATTTTGTTAGGGGGACGTCGTGTCATGGGTACTCTTGTGGAGCAATAGTTCAGTGCTGCTGCTACTTCTTTCCCTACTAACTTCTTTTATCAGTTGGGTGACGCTGTGGCCGCGTGGATCGTCCCCATTAAGCGTTATCTTCGAATTTTATCGAATTCATCCCTGGCTAGATTTTAGTGACACTATTACGTTTGGTAATGAGTATAGATAGAGTTCATTCGTTTGCATTCCAAGGTTTGGGTGGTTAGGCTGTTTACTACGCACCCTAACTGGTCTTTCACCGCGCCAAACATTTCATGATGGTGCGACAATCGACCGGCCTAAGTTGCTAGGTGATAAAGGGTGACCCGTTATAGAGAAATGGAGGCAGTTATCAGTAGGTTGGTCACTGTAGCTTCGTTTTGTCTTACTGGCAGGAACCTTAGTGACTCACAAATTCCGCGGCTGGATACGCTAGGACGAATGGCGTCCAATCGGGCTAAGTGTAGTTAATCTTGCTGTTGTTTCTTTGGGTTGTCTGCAATTAATGAGGCACGGCATTGGAAACCGTAATTAAGCTGCATTTCTGCTAACACTACTTTCAATAATAGCTCGTTTGCAAATTGTACGCACCTTGCCATTAAGTCTGAGTTTAGACTCAGATGTTGTTTATTGGTTAAGTCCCCCTCTTTCATTTCCTTCCTTTTTTAGCTTGTTCTGTGTATGATTGTCGGTCACATAAGTGCTAGTGAAACCATTGCTGTTTTTTTTAATACTGAGACAGTCACTAGCGTAGATTGCGACTGATCCCTTTGTGTTTAACTTTTTTTACTCTTTATCCATATTTACTTTCTTCACAGGTTCAACCGAACAATTGTCGGCGGCCCCGACAGCTGATGAAAGACAGCAGACTTGTGGAATAAAACCACGCCTTCTACGACCCGTTCTTCCAAGAAATCGGTCTGTTCTTGATCGGTTGATTGATGCCCTAGTTGGCGACGGACCAGACAAGCGGTATGCGCTTATTTGCAGAGAATGCGCCTCCCACAACGGAATGGCCCTACAGGAAGAATTTGAATTTCTGGGTAATTAGTTTGTTTCTTGTTTCGTTGACTACTTATAACCGCGCATCGATACTCAACGGTTCCGTACGTTGTCATCTGAAACAATTTGCTTGAGTGGTTGTTACCATTTGCGAGGAAACTTTTCTCATAATAGAAATTGAGTAAACGTTGGTGATTTATCTTCACTGTTGACGGAGGCACTCTTGGTTAAGTATCTGCTCGAAGTTATTAGACTCGATTACTCCTCCATCTTGTAGACAGATGGGTTATCGGTTATCCGATTGTTCCAGAACGGATAGTGCGGTAACAGTATGTCCGTCTAGGGTCAGACAGTTAGACTCTTCTAAATATTTGACTAAGACGAGTAATAGAACATAAGATGCCTTATAAAAAGACATTCCACTCCTTTCTTCATATTTCTGTCCAAAACCAATGAAGTGATGGCATTAAGATGCGGACGTATCAGCGTGTCCGGAAATCATTTGCTTTGCTCTGTTCGCCCGTTATAGATAGCTTGTGTCAGTTTCACCTTGGTAGCGGATGTGAAACAGGCGAAATATCCTTGCACACGATTGAGTATTACTCAGGCTAATGTGGCCGAGCGTTTGTGTATGATCACTCGTTCGTGCTTATTATGAAGTCAATGGTGCAGTGGTCAACAGGGTTGCCTCATGAAAGCGTGGCCGGAGTTCTAGTCCCGGTTGTGGCAAGGATATGCGCTACTGACGAGCTCTAACAAGAGCGAAGTTCGTTTATAGTGCTCCTTTTCGAAAAGGATTTGGAGATGCGCCCAGCCATAAGTAACATTCAGTTTATGTTAATCGGAAATCCCGCACCACCTACAACTCAATTTCTGACCAGAGTGGTACTATGAATTAATTGACTAACCTTGCGGCGCATTTTGTTATGCTTTGTTCCCACTCTTGCTGTGCTCAACCGATTTGGTATGACGCATATTGTTCTTCAAGGTATGTGGTGTTAAATTGTGTTACAATGGTCACGCGCGCTGCTAAATCTGTGTTTGATAATGCAACGTAGTCCTTCATAGTGAGTATAACGATATACATCATCATGAAATTTTCGCCTAGTTGCTTAATATCCGTTCGTCTGTCGTTTTTTACCGTCATCTCTGCTTCGGGGATTATCAATGCGCTGCTGGCCTTTATCAGTTTACTCGTCGATTTCGACGTTCTTTTTTTTCATTATTCATTACAAAGTTATACTGGTTACATTATTGAATAAAACCAATCGATTTTTCCAGGTGTGACCACCCATCACGTATATTTGGCAGGCGCGCACTTAGTGGTTGTCTTGCAGCTACCTGAAAAACAGATTTCCTGTTGCCGTTGAATAATAGGTTGATGTACTGTAATCATTTATACCACTGTCAAACAAGCAACCTCCGGATAACTTAGTTGACCTGGAATCCCAGTGGTCCCCAGGGTAGACGTAGCACATAGTGGAAGTAATGGCCCACATCTTGATTCTATGCACCTTGTCGCAATTGAACCATGAGTTTGCTTTTTTCTCTCATAGCCAAGTGAGTTCAGCTTTCTGATGATAATTATTGGTTTTCACGCTTTTGCACAATTTTCCTGTTTGCATTTCTTCTCAGCTTTTCGCTGTTGCTATTGTGCACACTTCAACCCACCTCGTCGAACGCGACTCCAGACTCCAGTCCCTCCGAATATCGTTCCCACCCCGAAGCTTCGCCCCACCTCTTCTGCTGAACATCTAGCTAGCACACGTCCATCCAGCAGGGCTTCTACGCCAGACTTAGTTGTACTTCGAGAGCGGTCTCTCTCTCCGTCACCTTCTTCCTCCCCCACAACCAGAATAACAACTCGCATGTCTTTATCAAACGGTTTTCGAGAGGTTGAGGAAGGGAGCTCTGAACAGACTATCACAGAATCTTCAACTAAATCTTGAACTACCTTTTTTCTAAGTGGGGACAAATTTGCTATCAGTCCTGCTGCTATTCTGTTCGCTCTCTGTAATCTTACTACCGCACACCACCTGGCCAATCTGAATCGGGCTGTTGTTCGTCTCCCCGGTTTCCACTCTCTGTACAGTTCGCTCCCCTCTCATTTGATCCATCCCGTCTGTCTGGGTTTGATGACTATTTTGCCTATGGGTTTACGCGTTTGTCACATCAGTCTCTTGTTTCTGATCCACAGGCATTTGTGTACATGACTTGGAACCTCCAATTTACCGATTCAGCTAACCTCGCTTTGATGCTCGTTGTCAGCCTAATTTCGGTTTACCTGTTGTTGATTACAGAGGCGTTGTGTGTTTTCCTCTTCGTACCGTAGTGCGCTTTACTTACACCATATCAGAGCAAGTGCAAAGGGTGACTTTTGTTGCACACGTTTAATGATGCTTGGATTTATTTTTGAAAGGTCTTTAACTCCATCCACAGTCTGTAAGGGATTGTTGCAGCGGTTGGGAACGTGTTCACGTTTATACTTCTTCTGGCTCACATAGGTTAAACCAGTGGGGATTCAAGGCTGTTGCCCTCAACAGAGCGGCCGTTGCACCCTATGGAACTGGAATACACGACGTTGAATGTGATTTATTGGCTTGCTCTGATGGAAGCCATCGAGTTTGGACTGCGGATTTGGATATCTTTGCCGTTCGATTGTTTACCCCAGCCACTACCTGTCCCCGGCAATCCATTCTCAATTGACTGGACAAGTCATCGTGCGGCCGTTTAGCATGCATCCAATATCCGAACGTGTTTTCACGCTACGTGCCGAGTCCAGTTTTCTCTCCAATGGTTCCAGTGGTGTTTGATTCTCACTGCATGTTTATAAAGTGATGAGACTGGAGTTTCTCTTTAATCATTTATCATTATGTTGACAGCCATGCGTTTTGCATAGTTTGCGATTTTGACATCGTGATTAACGTCTCAGATACTGCGTTGGTCATACGCTTAACTCGTTCACCCAGAACTCAGAGAATGAGCTATAAAAGCTACTCTGGACTATCAGATGCCTTCCTTCCAGTTACCCATGGTATCTTTCCGATGATCGTGCTAGTATATGTTGAAAGTCGAACCCCACATTCAGCGGGCCATCGACCCTGTGATCATCGCTTGAGACGGAGTGGCTTAGATACTTTCGACTTTGTTCGGTGAACGCATTAGACAAGCCGCAACTGGGCATATCACGTGGAGGAAGTCAAACGGCGATTCAAACTGAAGTTCTTGTGCACATAAACAGTGCAAGCTAGCCGTAATGAACCCTGTCCATCCGTCCGGCGTGGTACCTGTAAACTAATAACTACATATCGATCGTTGTGCATCATCCGCAAAACCGTCATTTAATCCAGGGTTGTCTCAGGCTGTTTATCGATTCCATCGAATTTCTGTACATGCCACTGTACGCTTTGATTCTCCCATACCATGTTCCAGTCTCTAATCTACTGTCTTACGTTGAAACCGGACTTATGGCTATCCAAAATAATCCATTAGCATAGAATCATCGCGTGCCAAACCTAATTGTTTTGCACATGTTTAGCGCCGATTGCATTGACTTCATCCGTATCGTATTGTTTCGGCTAGTTTACCTTCCACTCTTGTCCATTATCACATTTTATCCATTCGGTGAGTTCCGAAATGGCTAATGCTAACGCTACAATTCGTATGCGTCTAAGTGTGGACCCGGATGAGACTGTGTCAAAAAAATCAACCACTATGACCTCTAGCTACGTTGTCATTTGACTTGATTCGCCACGCTCTTGGGGTTCCGAACATGCAATGGGGGAATGTTTGCAATATAACGTTTTATTCCATCATATAGCCTGCGTTTTATAATTAGCCACTTCTTGGAGTGTGCACAAACTATTGTACCATGCGAGGTGCATGGGTTAATTCGTCACTAGACGTGGTCAATTGTGTACTCGGGAAGATGGTTCGTTTCAATAGTAGGTCTCATTTAGTGCCTCATCACCCGATTTAGCCACCGTTTCACATAAGTGCGTTGTGCTTGCGATCATGTGATCAATCGTAGAATTCCATTAGAATTCTATCGTCAAAGTCAACCGGTACCATTGGTTTCAGTGGCTGTTGGTGAGCTTAATTGATATATGCTCGAAGACTGTGTGCTGCAAATGCTTGAAACTCTGAGCCAAACACCCAGGATAGCATATTTACAAAGTTAACTTGAGTGTTCACTATAAATTTCGAAGTTCACCGGCCATCCCTGTATTCCATTTCACTTGAAGGACTAAGCGATGAGGAACCTGCTGTCTAATACTTGTAGGAAGCAACTGTGTAAAGAATGTGGTTTCCCGCGGTGAGCACAACTAGCTGACTAAGAAACGCACAGGAATGTCACGAGCACTAGAAAGTGCTTCATTCGTACTCTTGAGAATCATTGTGTCCACCGTCAACCGAATCAATGTTTCCTTTTGGTTTCAGGGTTCACGATCCTCTTGCGACGCGTACTGCAGACGTAAGTTGACTAAGTTGCTACGCAAATTAGCCTAAACATAGTCTACAACACCGGCTAGTCTGAACAATTCGAGACATGCTGTTCCGCTGTGGCGAAGCCTATCAATGATGTGGTTAGCCATTGTGCCCAAGCCTTTGTGAAGGGTCGGGGACAGAATTCCTTCCCCATTAATCATGGTAGTGCATTCCCCCAGCTGGTGTCTACAGTGTTGGCTAGGTTGGACTCTTTGGCAGATTTTACTGTGAATGGGGTTCTGGAAAAGCGATGTATCATTTTTATGAGCTAGCCAGATGGGTCTTTCAAACAACCTCAATGATCGAAAAACTAACATGGCTCAGGTTGTCCACGACTGTTCACTTCCTGTCTGTATGGAATACGGCCAACAAGAAGGCATGAATGATGTACGACGTGTTTAAGTCACGTCCCCGATTTTGCCAGAATCAATGAAGTACATAATCACAGTCAGTTTGGT
>QNGE01007931.1:0-19690 GCA_008508345.1 Paragonimus westermani
AAGCCTACTTTAACCAAGCGGAAAACATGCGATACAAATAACTGTAAATGACGATAGATTGCAAGAGATATAACACAACCGCGCTCACCGTGCACGAAATAAATATAACTGCGAACGCGCGTCTGTCGAAGCCACCCATTAAAACAAACGTGCACAAAATGTCGGTAATCGAGATTCCAAACGATGATATGGTCACAACATGAGAATATACTCGAGAATTTTTCCTAAATGCGTTTAACAACCGAAATGAACATATCGATCAAGATTCTTTATTCCATTCCGATTCGCTTACTGTGTGGCTGACTGCTGGCCAGATGTTGGCCAACACCTCGGAGTCGGCCATGCATTCGCTGGGGTAGGTCGCTTTTTTACCGATCCAAACAAGACCGGGGTCACACTAGAACTCTTACTTCGGATTGTCTTATTAACGTCTGCTCACAGACGACTTTGGTATTTTGATGCGTAAGTTTAGGAAGTAGCAGTAGTTGTCTATGTAGATCCAGTGCATTACTACCGGCAATGAGTCGGTCACGAATTTGGACCTCCAACTGATCACCAAAACCACACCGTGCTGCCTGAGTTTGGATCTGGAGAATAAAGTCACGGACTGACTAATTCGGTTGGCGCTTCATGATATTGAAGTTGGCTCGCTCGGCGACCTCGAAATTCACGGGAGTGACATGACCGAGCAGTGTTTTCTGTATGCGCTCGTATGTGAGATCCATCAGAGAATATGGATAAGATAAACTCTTCAGAAAACAGTGGGCCTCTTTTCCTGCTCTTGAGAAGAAGAAGGCTGATTTTGTCTCCTCATTTATGTTGGATACGGTCCTACATCATAGTTCAAATCGTCCAAAATAATTTCCAATATCACCAGGGTTCATTGTTATCGAAGACTGCCGCGACGCCGATGTGATGTTTCGCGAATATATATAATTTAACGTGAGACCAGTAACTGGTATATCCCGATCGAGCAGAACACAACGAATGAACAACAATCAAACGCCTGTATTAGAATTACGCGCCGTATCAAAAGTGTACAACCTGAACCTCAATACCTAACGTGAAAGTATATGTTCACTGACAAACATCACAGCTACCCGCTAACAATTTTCCTTGGTCCACTAATCGTGAGAAAACGCTTCGCACTTTACTCCATCATCTTCGAACTACTGCTGGTTTAAAACCGTTTTTTGCCAAGCGTCACCCAACTGTAACTACCGATGCGTCTCACATTGGAATGGGTGTGGTTCTTGAATACTGGTAGGCCAGTTACTCGCAGTTCACGTGGGTATTTCCGTACACAATGTGGCTGATAAAAGACTTCATAAACATTTTTGGACGGTTATTCATCTCTGGAACAGACAACAAAGTTTCAAAATTAATTGTTCTTTTAATTATTAAATCCCTGGCAGTCAACTACTGCCATGGTGCAACACTAGCGCGTTTTTTTCAGTCCCTGTGAACACACGATTATTCGTAGTAGTGTAAAGATCGCCCCATGTTGATTACTCATCCTGAATTCCGCCGCCTGCTTCAAACTCTAATGACACTGACATTTCCATGGTTCAACCAGTGCCAGTAAAAATGGATGCACTTAAGTGCGATACTCACACACATTTGCTCGCAGTATCTGCCTTAAGACGTGGCCGGACATAAAAAAGCGGTGTAGAGTTCCCGCATTTTACTGTCGCGATAAAGGCTTCTTTCATCACTCCGGATGAATTATTGTGTTCTAGGTGCATGCTGTTGCTGAATACCAACAGCTCTGCATTAGAGGAAACCATAGCCTCATCTGGGGATAAGCTCATTTTCCAAAGTGACCTCAACTTGGAGTTATATATTGCTTTTTATCTCGTTTGTACAGATGGGCGTAGTCCATCGCGGAATGCCAGTGTTTTACAAGCTACGACCTCTAAGACTCAAACTGGATTCACATTGATTCTCGGTACCCACCCCCAAACTTATACTTCATAACAGGTTTCGTCTACGCATGGGCTCATCAGGTAGATATAGTTCGAATGGGAAACTGACTAAACAAACGTTGGTCAAGTGGATAAGTGTTTCAGCTTGTAACGCAAATAGCTGCTAGTTTGATGCCCTACTCAAACTGTCTCTATCCGTTGATCCCGAACAAGAATGACACTAGTTGTGAAACCTCAGTTTGAGGGTGAGCAACACGAGTCAAAAGTCTCTCAGCTTTCCTAACGATGGTATTCAGTGATCCTTGGGACCACATATTTATTCATTATAATGATTGAAAATCGCGACTAGACATCGCTTTCCTATTGTTTAACCATAGAGCTGTATATGACGCAGGATACGTTACAAAGTAGTTGGCTCAATTATCGTGGTACCGCTATAACGTTTGAGATGAGCACATTTCCGATTACTCTTGGGTATTTCGAACCACATTTGGTATTGTAACCAGTGAATTTCTTACGGTAAATTTCTACGAATTGAGAGATCGGATTATCTACCTAAGCGAAAGATGATCTGCAACTGCTTGAAACTTAGTGTATTACGCGGAAAGATATGTCAGATCAACCGGAGTGTCAGCATATACGTCCTATTAGCCTAGTCTTACGCACAGTCTGGGCTGGACATGTACATGTATACATATCTTAAAACGGACAGAAGATTATACGGAAACATACACCGATATCGAACGTGTTTCTACAAATTCAACGAAAAACAATTCAAATATACAGTAGCTTACGACCATGTCTACAAACGAATACAACGGTGCAGCGGAAACGCGACAAAGGTGGTACATCATGGTAGGAACCGAAATATAGATGAGGAAGTTGAGTGCATTTCAGTTGTTTACAACTCTGAGCCCGTCTCGAAAGCAGGGACAAAGTTCGGTACATCGTGCCACCCTGATCAACAGAAGGTCTCCGAAACAAACCCCTTTTGCTTAAACCCTGTCAAGTCGTTAGAGCGGGCTCTCAGACCTTTAGTTCTTGGAGCGAGTCTTTCGAAAATTGAGTTGGATAGTTTCGATGGGTCCCCGATGAATTACTTTACCTTTCTCAGAAATTTTGAATCAGGTAATCGAGATGCAACGGTGAAGTAGGTATACCTTACGAAAAGGTTAACCTGAAGTATCCGGCTTTTAAGAGCAATCACGATACATCCGATTGCGGTTGGTTCAGTGGTCAGTCTTTTGCGCAACGCAAAGAAATGCTTGAGAACACCGAAAGCTGTTTTGTTTACCTGAAAGCGAACCGTGTGGCAAGGTCTTGTAGTGTACAGATACGATGTGCGGTGCCGGCTTGTGGTCGACGCCGCCATATGTTGCTCCATGAGGATAAGCCCTAACTGGGTAAGAAGTAGACGACGAGGTCATTTTGTGCAGCGCTACGTCCATTTTGAACTGCGTGTGTTTAAGGTTCGTCCCGATCGGGCTGGTTGGCCCGAACGCGTCAGTGACAACGTATGCCTTTCTGGATAACGGGTTTGGCACTGCATTGTTCGATGAATCTATTGCGAAGACAATTGGTTTGCAGGGACAGCCCTGCCAGTTGAGGTTTCCCATTCTACACGGAACTTCTGCGAGATCATGCACTAAAGTATCGATTGAGTTGCAGTCGTTGGATCAGGAGCATTTCATCACAGCTGATTCAGTTTATACGATGGAACAGCTGTTGCTGTCTCAGGTTGACGTTGTCCACCGGTCAAAACTAGATAGCTGGACTCATCCGGATGGTGGTTCCTTTAAGACTTTCATTAATACCGGCGTGGGGATTTTGATAGGATGCGACACTGAGTGCTCTAGCAGAAACTGGGCAGTATCAATGAGCCTTATGCGAGCAAGACCTCCGTGGTCCATGTCGCACCAAAGCCCTGAATGAACACCGTGTAAACCTTATTGAAGTACGTCCGGTCTCGATGGATGATCAGATCTGCAGGATGTGTGAGCTGGATTTCACTGACGGATGCACTTTGGAGGACAAAGAGCCTGCTGTGGAGGACAGGCGAACATTAAATATGATTAAGAGCGGTGTAATACTCAGGCACATTCACTATGATATAGGTTTGCCATGGAGACAAGGCAGATGGGTATTGCACAACACTAAGGAGATGGCCGAGACGCGCCTTGCTGCACTGAAGAAACGGTTGTTTCGAGACCCGGATCCAAGAGCTGGTTTCTCAGCCGTTATAGTGAAGCATATCAGAAATGGCTACACAAATAAGAGTGTTCCGGCTGGAGCACAGAGATGGCACTTGCCACACCATCCCGTACTTAACCCGAATAAACTCGGTAAGGTTGGGATAGTCTTCGATTGTGTCGCCAAACACCGGCGTGTCTGTCAACAAAACCTTGCTTCAGGGTCCGGACCTAAATAGCAGTTTGTTAGGAGTGCTTGTGCGTTTTCGTAAATACCCAGTGGCAGCCTCCACTGATATTTGAGAGATATTCCTGCAAGTGAGAGTTCCGTGTTGTGACCGGATTGTCCCAAGTTTTCTTTGATGGGGTTCTGAATCCTTTGAAGGACCACCAGTTACTCACGAGCTCAATGTCCACCCCTCCGAAGCGACATCGTCGCCGTTTTGTGCTAGTTTCGCAATACAAAAGGGGCAAGATCGGGTGCTTTGGGAAGGTTAACGGAATGGTGTCAAATCCATAGACAGCGTGGCATCACCCAGATGCATTGTGCAAGGACTTTAGTCAGCAAACCCTGTCGAATTAGATACGTTCTGTGATGCGTCGGAAGTCACTCACGGGGCAGTGATCTATCTAAGGGTAGTTGTCTCGGATAATATTCGATGCGGCTTTCTGATGGGAAAATCTAGGGTGACCCCAAAGAAGGCAATTACGATACCAAGGCTGGAGCTCACTGTTGAAGTGGCTGCTTGCGTGAGTGTTTGAGGATTGTTGTGTGTTAACAGAATGTTGGTAGCCACGTTCACTGCACTATTTATTCCCTTGTCATCTATTTGTTCTCTTATGTTAGAATTCTTTAAGCCGATTACGAGCCTTTCTTACAATCTAACCCTACCGCTCAAGTTACGCGCGTGACAAATCATTTCTCCTATGAATGCTGACCGTGATTTATTGTTAAATCTTGATGCTGTTTACTTGTAAAACTTGCTTCCGCGTAGTTTTTCTTCCTTACTTTCCTTTGCCGGACCCTTGCTTATACGTACCCTGGTTTCATTTTCGCCTGGCAGCTTCGCCATTACGTAACTGTTGCATTCGGTCATATTTATGTGAACCGTTAATCTCGGAACCTGTATACTTGGTAAATTCAATATCAAGGTTTTCTGTTGTCTTCCACTATTCGGTTTATCATATTGCTTCTGAACATTAGCACCTTATTAATAAGAAACTCCTTTTTGGATCCGAATCGGTTGTTCGACGGGCTCAGAATTTATAGATGCTCGTTACTTACAGACGTGAGTATCGTGAATCCAGCATATCGACAGACGTTGAGAGAAGACCAAGCATTGCTCGAACCACCTTTAAACGTTCGGGATTAACACTCACGGCAATTTTTCTATCGTCCAAGACTATGTATTTCCCTATTCGTCAGTTAAAAATTTCAACAAGTAACGTTGTACTGTGGACGGATCCTACGATAGTGTTGCACCACCTACAGAACACTTCATCGCGTTTGTAACTTTCGTTGCCGATTGTGTAGTGCTCAACCAAAACCTTACTTCTGTCTCGCAGTGAAGACATGTACCTTCAGAAGTAAATCCCGTCGATATGGCGTCTAGGGGAGTATCACAGGCCTTGACCGAGGAGATGAGCCTCTGGTTACGGGGTCCCAGCTTTCTGTTGAACCCAGAAGAACGGTGACCGAAAATACCACCCTTGTGTTTGTTAAAAGAAGAGCCTGAAATTGGGCGCATTCGTGCGATCACCACGAAATCGGACTTTAATTTCACGCTGGGCCAACTGGCATCACGTGTCTATGTCAACCACAGCGCTCAAACGATGACGTCGATTCCGTCGATGACAGCGTCGACGGACGGTTGCCCCTTCAGTTAATGTGAGGTAGGTTATTTCGGCCCATTCAAGGTGCGCATAGGAATGAGCGAGCTTGAACGTTAAGGCTACATATTTGTCTGTTTGCATATTCGTGCCATTCAGGCCAAAGTGGCCCATGTACTCTTTTCGCATGGCCCTGGTACGAATTTTAGGGAGGTGGGGCAAGCTGGACGTCATTTACAGTGACAAAGGTTGGAGCCGACTTGGAGTTTTGGAAACAATGTCGGAACGATCGCCGACCACAGTCGCAGATCACAACTAAGTGGTCGAAATCTTCGTGTGTTCCTGAAGTGAGCGATATAATTCTTCACGAACAGGCCTCAAGAAGTGCTTGGCCCTACAGTGTGATCACCTACGTATCTCCTGGTGGCAACGGACCTGTAGGCCAGACGTCAGTGAAAACTTCAGATGGCACTGTTAGACGGGACATAAGATCACCTTGTTTTCTAGAAGCACCTGCAAAGCAACACCAAGTTGATACGGAAAAAACGGTGAATGTGAACCCTTCCGTCGAACTGGTCGTTGCTGCCGTTCATACTACCAACTTGGGTTTGAAAAGCCAGCCGGATTTCGGGGCCCAGTATTGATATTGTCAGGGTATGTTGCGTTGTTTTGAGACTGCTGAGGTTTGATTGATGTTCAAAGGTGGCCCTATGCTTCGCCCTCTTTCTCAAATAAACTACACTACTCATCTCTGCTCTTACACCATCTACTTTTGCCGTTTTCCTTACCCCTATTTAGTCCGGGCCCTATAAGTTTCTGGATGCCGAAATTAAAATTTTTTCTTCTGTATTTTTTCATGAGTAACTTATGATTTCCATCATTCGTTGATACACAAACAGTCGTTTTGCTCTGGCCCAACCAATGACCATTTGTTTCAGTGAGCTCAACCCGTCTTATCATCCACCATTGCTGATCTGTGCCTGGTTGTCGATTTGTTGTACAGGCACTCTCTTTGTTTGATTTCTGAAGATTTTCACATTTGAGGTGAGAGACAATTAGGTGAGAGACAATTTTTTTGTACATTGATTCAATTAGTACCGCATCAAATCCGGTTATTACGAACGCCTTATTGTTAACCGTTTCGAGGACAAATTACCTCTGTCGTTGAATATTTAGAAGCATTTACCGGATCAACAGATTACGTGTAACCCGGTGTGAGCTCGAATATTTGGCGAACGATTAAATACTCGTGCCTATCGTGAGACATGCAATCGTCGCTCGCTTGAACTTCGACTGGTAGTGGAACAGTCCAACATAGAATATGCAGGGTGTGCACGAACTGTTCTGGACATACATATGGGATTTTTAGTGTCTGATGTCGGTGGTCTAGACCGTCGATACTGGCAGCAACCCGAAACATTGTGGACAACTCGGAAGGTTTTTCTTGTCTCAATTTGGTGGCCATTGTCTGTTAAATGAGAACCGGTTGCATTGCAGATGGACTTTATCGAACCTGTACAAAGCCATTTCCGAAGGTTTCATGAATCACTCCATATAACCGTTTGCTGTTCTTCCAGCGTAATCGGCTTCACAACGACAGACGAGAGAACGAACATAAAAGGACGAGTAAATCCTGGGCAAGCTATGATTGAAGCGTGGCGCCAGTACCGGGCAAGCAGTGAACGACAAGATGGCGGACACTGCAGGATAAGAATTCTCAACTGCACTGCAAACACGGGGTTTGTAACTTCACTGTACACTTCACTATTTTGTGACACAGTGATAAAGACAGGCTTTTAGTCTACCGTTCAAGAAAATTTTATATATCAATTTTGGCAGCAGTTTTCATGTTTAGGAGTCACTGGGGATATCCATTTTCACTGAGTACATCTCGAATATGCTAGAGTTCATCCGACAAGATATCTGACGTGCAAATCCTTTACCCAGTGTTTGTTAAACAGCAAACTAAATTCTCCTTACACTTCAACGGAACAGAGCTGAAGAAATATGTCCTGGTCTGTCCACATTTTCTTCTGCGAACTGAGCCTCGAGCTGAGTTATCAGTACAACGGTGCTCAGCAACGTTTAGAAATGTCAGTTTTCTGCTCACCTCTACTTCTATAGTGAATTCGATGTTGGGGCGCGCATGATTGAAATCAGCTAGTAGAGACCTGTACCATCTTTTTTCGTTTATTGGGCATCTACGTGGCGCCTATGGAGGTGGCAATTATCGGAGACGTCAAGTAGTTCATTGGTCTTTGATTTGACCATGAATATATCTGTGAGCAACGGGCCTAACTGGGAGCCCACTGCTACGCAATCACATTGTCAATGGCGGTCCCCCACTGAGTTGAAACTAAGCGTTTGAAGTACAGAATAATAATAGCCCACTCGGTTTAGCGACGGAAATGTTGGCGTTGAGTCGTTTGTTTTTAATGTAATCACACAGATGATCAGTACTTTCTCTTAACGGCAAGTTTGTGAATAACGAGCTTGCGTCCAAAAAAACCATTTCTAATAATAATAATAATAATGGTATATTCCTCAACGCATCTGTGGGGAACACGCTCAGATGAGGGTGATTAGTACACACATTTTAACGACAACCCCATGCCGCACACTTAATTGTTAATTGTACAAAACACCAATTATAGAGAAAAAGTAATAAAACGGACAAAATAACAAAAGGGAAACAATAGTTTATGAAGGAACAGTTGGCTCACTTGCTTCTTAAACAAAAGTTCTCAAGATTTTTAATGTTCGTTAAAAAATGTTCAGTTGTCACATCAATTCCTGCTTCACAAATTTAACGTTGGCCTCATGTTCAAGGTCATGCCAGAAAAAGAAATTTTCAAAATGAAGAAAATGAACAGTCAAAGAATTTCGCCATAAGTTGATGTAAACGGCCTCGGAAAAATATGTAGAAACTTTTGGAAAGATCAAGGAAAATAAGTGGGTCCCAATTTTTCCGGAGAAATTGACGATCTTCTGGACTGGACTCCGTTATTTCCTCAAATCGACGGAAGTTCACGAATTATTCAACCAGTTCGGGATTTTGATTTTCCGGACGTTATGGAATATTGTCCCGCGTTAGAATGTATCGTGGAATCAAGGATGGGAAACAAAATTACGTGATAAGCAGGAGAACGTAAAATGATCATGAGAAGTATGACGAATAATGGAATCTGACTTTTTCTGACTAAATCTTTTATATAGCATTTATAATTATCTGTTAGTTGATAAAACATATATCTCTAACATTAATTGCTATCGTATAACGCGAAAAGTGATCGATTCACAGATTTTCCCAGTATATGCCTGCAGCCGAATTCCGATGCTGATTTAGTATGTGCGGCCGTTATGCAGAATGGAAAAGATGTTTCGCAACGCGAGAAGATTATCTGGTTGTCTGTTAGGATAGGAAGAGGCACACATTTATATGTAATCTTATGCGGCGAACAGGTTAAGCTATATATATTCTACAAACTGTTTTAACTTGCACAGCTATTGCGTAGTAGTTGATAGCTATACACACCTGATAATCGTTAAGTATGGAGTAAGAGTGTACGAGGATGGTTTGGTTGCTACCAACGGGGATGTTCCCGTATGTTAGCTGAAGTTTTGTTATGCAGCTGCAATTTTTCGACAAAGCTGTGTACAAAATCTATCTTGCTGGAGAAATAATAAGTTTCGAAATGAGGAATTCCTCAAATGGCGAAGTTGATAGCTTTGATCAGTTTGAAGTGTGCGTGGAGTTACATCATGTGGTATAGATTCACCCTCCGTTATTATTAGATTCGATCAGATGTTATTAGGTCCGTTTTCAAAGATATCGTCTTCAGGCAGGCATAGTTTGAAAATCAACATGACGTTCGTCAATGTCAGGAAAGTTCCTAAGCTTCGTTTGAATTGATGTATATTCTTACTGGCTCCAACTGCATGTGGGATTTTATTCCAAATGCGGGTATATTTCATTAGGAAAAAGTTTGAACGGAGTCGTTTACGGGATTCAAGAGTCGCCAAAGTAAACTGTTCGTTCCTGATGTATTTCGAGCTATGCTGCAGGCAAATCGCTAGTATGACAGTAAATTTGTTGCTATAAACTATTTTATACATGAGCGCAAGGTTCAACTTGAGACGCCGTAGCCGAAGAGGAACCAGTTCAAGCGTCTGGCAGCGTTCTCTGTAGTTCAAAGAAGACGGACAACCCACTAAACCTTTCGTAAATGCACGTTGGAGGCTTTCCAGAGCTAGCCTATCAAACTTGCGCAAGTGATTATATATGACCGTGTAGTACTCAGGTTGGGTTCGTACGCACAGCTTATAAAGGTGCACTCGAGCTCCAGGGAGGAAGAATGAGTGCTCAACTTATTAAATCGTTCGTCTAGTTTTAGCTACTAGGAAAGATATATGTTCAGCAAAATTGAATGAGTTTGAGTAACGTATACCTAGGTCGCGGACTGAGTTGGCAGTTGAAGTAGCATGACCATCCAGCTTCATAAAGTCCTCTGACATATGACAACCGTGTGTGACAATGGTGGATTTATTGGCTGAGAATTTCATCAGCCAGATTCGACACCAAGACTCTAATGACATGATATCCTCCGTTTATTTCCTAAAGAAGAACTGAGATCGCAAGTAGGAAAAGTATAGACAAGTTTGATGTCATCGGCGAATAGGAATAGTTTGCCATGTTTGATAACTTTACATATATTATCTATATACATAAGAAAGAGTATCGGTCCCAGGACGCTTCCTTGAATCACTCCGCTGGTGACTGGTCTGGGCGTTGAGCTGTTATCTCCTATTTTCACTGTTCGTGAGCGTTCCACATGGTATGAAGCAAACCAGCTGAGTAATGGGTCACGTAAACCGAAAGTTGTCATTTTGATCTGAGGGTGCTTATGAAACACACGATCAAAAGCTTCTTCCATATCCAGGGGTGTACTTATAACTGAATTCCCTGAATCACCAGATATTGTAACATGATTAAAGAATTCCAGCTGACATGTCATGCACGAACGTTTGCTGAGGAACCCATGCTAGTATAGGTTTATAAGATTTTGTGATAATAAGAATTCAACCACGCGACATTTTATTATCTTTCCCAACACTCTGGAACAAATTGAAGTATAGTTAATGGGACGATAATTGTTGATGTCTTGTCGCGAACCACCTTTGCAAAGTGGCTGAATTATAGAATTTTTCCATTGGAGGGGGAAGGAACCTAACGATAGAGAAAGTGTATAAATACTAGGCAAAAGAAGAGGGATGTCGTTCCCCCATGTTTGAGAGCAACAGGGTTTTTACCCTCTGGACTTGGAAGGTCGGAGGGTTTGATAGTAGCCAACTGAGAGCGTATTTTCACAGCATCAACAGTAACGTGGCTTAGAAATGTGTTTGTTTTTACAGGGAGAGGTGGAGGCGATACAATTTCTTCAGTGTTGAAGGACGCAGCAAAATACGAATTGAAGGCCTCGCAGATTGTTACGAGATCATCTACGGTAATTTTGTTCTGTAGTGTAACTACTGAGGTAATAGGGTCTCTTGTATAGTTTCTGGGTTTAAATAACTGCATCAACTCAGAGCTCTTCTCTTTGCTGTTATGCGCACGTTTTTCCTCATTTATATGGAGCATTTTGGTTCTAGTTTCTATAATGTCAAACATTTTGTGCATTTGAATAATAGGGGAGATGTCTTGTGGTTTTCGGTATCGTGATTTCAGAATTTTGAGCTTACATTCCTTTTTAGAGTGAGGGTCCATCTTTTACCGTACACACTACGGCGTTTTGATCTTTCCGGGGCTGAGTTCAGTAAATACTTCAGTTGCTATTGTAGGGTCAGAGGTCAGAAAGAATGTGTTCCACACCAATGACCTCAACATAGTGGCGAACGTATTCCAGTCGATAAATTTTATCTGGCGATAACTTATGTTGGTCGACACTTTCGCAGCTTTTAGGTCAAACATGAGGTTAACCACGTTGTGACCACTTCCTGAAAACCGTTCTAGGACGGATACGTCAGCAGAGGAGATAGCTGTTGTAAAAATAAGATCTGAAGTGTGGTCTAGTCTGGTAGGTGCTAAGACGTGTTGGCGCCAACCATTTACTTGGATACATGCAAGAAACTCTGCTTAATGTGCAGGGGCAGTAAAGGAGGTCCAAGAAATATTGGGCATATTGAAATCTCCACCAATTATTTTGTACTGTGTGGGCAGTGTTGATACATAATTCAATCCACTGATAAGATCGGTCATGTCGTCATGAGTGGCGTTAGGTAGTCTGTAGACACATCCTAAGAGTGGTTCACGGGATACAGTTGACAGTGATAGCCACAATGAGTCATCAATTCTATCAAGACACGGCTCATCGAGTATAGTTGCAGAATACTGCTCCCTTAAGTAAATTAAGCATCCACCGTCACGTCCTGCACCGCGATTTTTTCGGAACATGTGATAACCTAACATTCAGTTGTGTTTGAAGTCCCAAGGGTACACCAAGCTTCAGTGACCAGAATAATGCAAGGATCATATAAGAAGATGAAGGATCTAAAAATTTGCACCTTATTGATCAGTGAGCGTGCATTCAAAAGCAATAAACTTAGTGCATTTTCCTCATTCGACGTCATATTTAGACCTTTAAAAATGTCCGAAGCATCGATCATTAATGGATTGTCCCCTGCGTCTGAGTCCATGACAGAAAATTTTCAAAAAGTGTCAGCAAGGTGTATTGGGGCAATGGGGATATGGGAGGTGGACTGGGAAGGGGAGGTTTGAACTGGGTGTGACGCAATAAAATAAGTAAGGTTGAGATGGATTGACCATATCTACATGCACGTTGTCCGCAAAGGGATCACGGGATGCATTTAGGTGAGCAATAATACTGCAGCGGCTGTTTGTATTAAATGGGGCGTTACGCATGGGATAGGCAACTCTGGTGGGAATGGTGGGGTTCTCGTTAAGTCTTGCTTCAAAAGGCCTGTCGCGTAAGATATTGCTATTGTTGGGAAGAGGCCGAAGATCAGGGGTTGGTAATAGATACATCCTCTTTCTCCCTGGGTGTGGATATGTGTTCATATGCTTATTTTTTCCATTGTATTGCGGAGGAGGTAGGAATCAACGACTCGTAGGATAGTGACTTGAGGAGGGTTTATTGAAGCCAGTGCTCCACTGACGGCCGGTTGTTCGGTTCTTTTGAGATGAATTTAAAGTTGCAGTGCCGGCGTGTGTCTGACTGGTAGATGGTCTGGGCCTTACATTGTCTGATCTAACTACCGCGTTGACAGGTTGAGATTAAGACGTCTCATTTGGTTCAATATAGGCACAGTCGTTTACATGCTGTTGTTCGGAAGTTGACTGCTCGACGGGGGTCACCGTTTCGTAAGGCAGGTTGCTGGAGCTGTCAAGATCTACTGTTAAGTTAATCAAGTCGGCTAGTATGATATCCTCTGTTGTGTCGTCGGTGTTTTTAAGATAGACAGTGGCAGGCTCAGGTATGACGCAACAGGACGAAGCCACACAGGGTGAAGCTACACACTCATCAGGACCCGATACATTACCTCCAGACATCGTCGCATTTTGTTTGAATGTGTTCTGCTCCACACGCTAGGAGGTGACAGCGTTGCGCAATAAGCGACGTTGACATTCCCTCTCAAGTTGCGTTCTATCCTGCATAATTCTTATCACTTTGAGAGAAGTATTGGTCTTGATGAGGTCCTGACATTGGATGAACTGTCTGGCAGTTGTTTCGCTCCGGAATTTGAACAAAAGCAGGCAGCAAATCTTTTGAGTCTTCTTGCGGAGACAAATGCAGGTATAAGATGTCGGGTCTATATTGGCAATCCTCGTGAGTAGCTTCTTAATGCCACCGTGGTGAAGCTTATTTGGCACATTGAATACGATGGAATTATATGTGCAACCCATCCGTTTTGTGATTTCTGTTGTCAATGTGTTGAGAAACATGCTTGCGCTCTCTGAGTTATCCATCTTGAGACATTCCGGTACTTTGAAGATGTAAAATATGGAGATAAGATTCCCCTTTAGGGAATTGAATATAGCATAGCTTGTTTTTAGTAGGGCAAGTTCAGCTTCCAGTTTAGATACCTTACCAAATAACTCCGCCAACACATTGTCTATGGGGATAGAGCAGTTCTTAGTTGGAGGAGTATTGCCCCTATGAACACGATCGGCGGAAAAGTATGCGGGAAAAAGCGGGAAATCAGAGTCAGTACGCCGCTGATTCGTGATTGGTTGCATGTCACCACCAACGCACGACTACTGCTCGATGTCACTGAAATGACGAATCAAGGTGTTGTAATCTCACAGTGCGAGGCTCGAGGTCGCAGGATGGTGGGGACTGATCGATATGTGTGGGCTTGTCGACTGGATGCATCCGTTGGACCATAGGCGTAGTTGTGGCCGTTGCTGAAGGAAGCATTCAATCGTGGGTGGGTAAATGTGTCTACGCAGACTGCTTCTAATCAATACATACAGCGGATGTTGGTGTGCCTCGAGGCTTTTATTATGGAGGTGAGTTGGGATTTGTGTTCACCGTTTTTGGGCGTGACTTCCCAAGCACTACTCTATTAACACTACACAAAGTTGTGTGAAGACAAAGATGGGAGTGTGAATAAGTAGAAATAATTGTATGTAATTGTGGCTGGAATCCCCGTGTAACGAATGAGTGCGATTGGAAGTGGACACGATTGAGAACGTGGATTCACGCATGATTGCGTGCTCCCGTCTACTCAGAGACGACTTCCCAAGAGTGTGCCGAGGATGGTTTGTGTTCAGAAATTGGAAAACCTGTGAGTCTAGGCAGTTTCTTCTGTAGATCGGCCCATGGGTGTTGAAGGGAGCCATACCTCATAAGAATAACTCCAACTTCCTGGACTTATCCATTCCGCGACGGAACTCACGGTTATTGGTAAAAACACATCCCCTAGTGCTCATCTTCTCCAGCAGCTTTGACTAGAAAAAGTCCTAGACCTAAGGCATCCATAGTTACCCAGAAAACTGGAAGAAGCAACTTAAATGCTCTCGATAATGACGCGGCTGTGCGAGCGGGGCCATCCACTTATTATCAGGGGAATTTCTCTCCGTTATATGAAGTAGTCGGAAATACCAATGGCAAGTCCAAAACACCTGAACAGTGCTCTAAATCAACAGTAAGACCTGTGGGGTGTTCACTAGAGCGCAGTATTTCGGATTTGCAATATGAGAGTAAACCAAAAGAACTTCACAAGCGTCATGAATCTGGTTTTAAAAGCCACATTCTAAGAAACAACGCCTCGCATGTAAATCCACCTAATTGGTCTCCCACTGCTTCCAGATCAATCTGCTACTATACTAGGGTTCAGGTTACCATCCATTATCCGACAGCTCCGTAGTAACTCATCCTCCTACCCAAAATATGAGTGCTACTAGGAACCAAGTTCCCAATATGTATACTCCAACAAGTACGTCATCACCTTCGTATGTCAAAAACGCAAATGCCAAACCAGTCTTATTTTAGTGCACCCCTCGAAGTTTCATCAACCGCAACCTGGTCCCCCTCCCCAAGTCCCACTCTGCCATCCCTCCATAATGGTACTCTTCCAGCACTTCCTATAATGGAGCCAAAGTTTCACGACAACCGCTCAGATATAAGCAGGAATTCGATACATAATTTGGATCAGGATTTCCATTTAATACCTCCCGACCCACTGCCCCATCCGTCAAGAAGACTTTGAGCAGCTTATCTACTGTATCTGACAAAAAAATTTCGCAAGTTTATTATTAATCAACGCAAGATCATTGGTTAGTAAGATGCACATTTTCAAATCCTTTGTCTTTTTTATCTAATCCCCACATCATTCTCGTGACTGAGACGTGGTGCCCTCCTGACACCTCAGACAGTCAGATGAGCATCGTAGAATATCACGTTTCGTAGGGATCGTCTCGCAGGACGAGGAGGTGGATGCATCATTTATCTAAAGGAGCAATTTTCAGCAGTCACACTTGATGAGTCTATACTTCATAAACTCGAGGACTCGTTGTGGTTAATGGTCTCTATTGGTTCTCGCGAGCTACTTGTAGGAAGCATCTACAGACAGCCTAATGCTGCGAACAATGATATGACTGACCTTATGGAGATAATGAATCATGTGTCCAACATGCCTTGCGAAAACAAGCTTATAGGTGATAACTTTAACGTACGTAATATCTCCTGGACCTCATTCTTTGCTCCAGAAAAACAGACCGAATTCCTTTCACGCATACAACAGAATGGTTGGAACCAACATGTGCTAATGCCCACCAGAAAGGGGAATATTCTGCATTTTATATTTACCATAGGTATTTCGTTTGTAGAGACATCCGTTCTACAACAATTTGCAGGAAGCGACCACAGTGTCGTTATATGTCTGTTTGATTTCAGTATGGCTACCAACCCAACACTTGCCTTCTGCCATCCCATGAAACATACTGATTGGAACGTCTTCTTCTCCCTACTAAGATCCTTAAATTGGAATACCTTCTTTAGCACACCAGACCCAAGCATAGCAGCCGGAGAATTCATCAGACATCTGACGTTTTGTGTCGACGTTTTGGCCCTCATTAAATCAAAACGTGTTGGCTCGTATTTACAAGGTGAAAGCCTTACTGCGAAAGAGACTGACAGACTTAAAATGCTCAAGTCAAGGTACTGAAGAACATCAGACATTTACCTGGTGATGCAAATGAGCTAAATGTTTGAACACACAGAAAGTCAGACGCATCTCTGTCAAATAAACGAAGAGAAACTCGCGCTCAGTAGTGAGCAGAGAGACACGGAACTAGTGCAACTACTGAGGCGGAGAAATTTCATGAGGAAACCTGCTATAAGAATTATTACTCTCAAAGACAAAACGGTTGTCGACGACCCTGTGAAGATGTGCGAACTATTCAACTCACATTTCGCTGCCTCGTTTAGCGTAGAAAGCACCCCATTTCCTGCTAATATCCCGTCAAAATCAGATAAAGTTTTGAATAATATTCTAATCGATGTTCGAAGTGTTCGTTCACAGTTAGCTAGCATTAGGCCCTTAATCCATCCTGGACCAGATGGTATCCCACCAATGGTCGCCATGCAGGCAGGTGAGGATATACCCATCATTCTACTCAATTTGTTCAACCTATCACTTTTATCCAGCACCTTCCCCCCTCAGTGGAGAACCTCAATCATTATGCCTCGTCACAAGAGTGGTCCAAGGCTGGACGTTAGTAACCATCGTTCCATCAACCACACAACAATCTGCTCGCAAATGTTTGAGAGAATAATAAAGGTGCACATAGTTGAATTTTTAAGGATACAAAACCTTATAAACCCTTCACAGCACGGTTTCCTTAGCAAACGCTCTTGTATGACATGTAAGCTGGAATTCTTGAACCATATATCGAAGTCCGTCAATGATGGAAGTGCGGTAATTACCATACTCTTGGGCATGCAAAAAGCATTTGATCGTGTGCCTGATAAGCGCCTCTTGATCAAAATAGCATCTTTTGGCATACAAGGTCCCTTGTATAGCTGCCTGTCGTCATACCTTTAAGGTCGCACTCAAACGGTCAGAATAGGAGGAAACTACTCAACATCAAAACCAGTGATTAGTGGGGTGGTTCAGAGAAACGTTCTGGGTCCGTTGCTCTTCTTAATGTACACAAATGACTTATGCGACGTTATTACACACGGCAAGCTCTTTCTGCTTGCTGACGATATCAAAATCGTTTACACATTCTGCCAAGGTAGTAACACCAACTTCTGTCTACAAACTATACGACAGGACCTAGCGCCATTGCAGTTGTGGTGCATAACATGACTGATGTCGTTCTTAGCGAACAAATCGAACATCATCACTTATGGTTGTAAATTACCTCATGGCTCCATCTCACTAGATGGTTGTAATGTTGATACAGCCAACTCGGTCAGAGACCTAGGAATGCGGTACTCAAACGCCTTCAATTTCTCTGAACAAGTATGCTTCCAGGTAGCAAAAACTAAAAGAAAAATAGGCTGTCCATTCTACCAGCTGCGAAGCTGACGCTCTACAAAATGTGTGCTCGGCCTCAACTCGAGTATTACACTTTCATTTACTGTCATCTACACAAGTCTGATAGGCTTGTGTTAGAAAACCCTCAACGATCGTTTACCGAAAACTAAATAGGATATTCTTCTTCGCTAATCTACTGACAGCGCCGGGAGAAACTTGGTATTGATCCACTTTGGTTGCGTAGACTAAATGTGAACCTGCCGCTGCTGTATAGACTTATACATTCGGATGTGATTACCACAGCGTTTACCGTCCACTTACAACACAGCCCTCCGTATGGTTTAGGAAGTAAGGGTTCCACCTTTCCAACTCTGATATCCCGGAAAAGTATACGTGCAAACTTCTTCTTTGTAATGTATTCCTACATTTGCAATAAACTTCCAAATGAAGTCCAAGCCAGTAACAAAATTCAGCGTTCCGAAAAAATGTTTGGACAGCTATCTTACGTTAACAAACACAATGACTATTTTCAAACTCTCTGTATCACCCGATGACGTTTTTGAGTGTGGTCCGAGAAACATTTAGCCGTCAGATGCGCTTTACGTGGATAACAACTCCGCTGTCTAACGCCCCTCGACATGTGAACTCGGCGCTTGTTAGTAAGTCCAGCAGAACGACGTCATGTAAGCTTCAGTTATCAGACGCTCACTTCATGCGGCTCTCCAAACTGTCGACTCAATTCTCCGTATGCCCGAATAAATCCCGAGTACATAGCAAAACAACAAACAGTCGATAGGGTTATATATTCCAATAATCGTAGCAAAGATAATAAAATCATATGAGTTCTTTCTCATAAATTTCCGCTAGCACATTGTTTGTCATAGTAAATGTTATAACCCCACATTTTCTCATCTAGCGCATAAAATTACATTCTCTTTTGCGATCCCCATATTATCCACTGAGCGGGAAAACTTTTCTACGACGGGTGGGCGCACGGAACTTTGTCTTAAATGAACAGTTCGCGAGATGTTCAACTTTCTGACGTTGTTCGGGGAATCGACGAAATCCTGCGTTGGAATCTGCCCAATCGTTAGCTGGATTTTGACATTTTCCGCCCTGCCTCACCAAAGCCGACCTATCTTCACATTTTCCGGATGCCAATTTTATCCCCTAATGGCAAAACAATCCAAAGATGCTATTGATATACAGATTGGGAATAACACAACGTTTCGAGCAAGTTGTAATACTCAACGTTTCAACCACCTCGGGTGGCCTTCCTCAGGAGTGTTGTAATCGATTACAATTCGATTACAACACTCCTGAGGAAGGCCACCCGAGGTGGTTGAAACGTTGAGTATTACAACTTGCTCGAAACGTTGTGTTATTCCCAATCTGTATATCAATAACATGTTAAACACGACGCCCAAACTATTCAACTTCATTCGTACTACATTTGGTGCGGATATAATCCAAAGATGCGTTTGGACATTCTTCCCGACCTAGTAGAGGGTAAATTAGCGTAACATCCTAGTTGTTTGAGACCAAATCTGTGACGCGACCGAACTATCTCCTTCTCAGATGCGTGCGTCAATGTTTTCATAAACTGATTAAACTTGCCTTTTGACCACGTCCTTCGTGACGAAAGGCTTCACGTTTTGCTACTAATTACTTATTCGTCTTTTGTGTGGTCTTTAAATATCTGTAGTGATCGTGCATTTATTATTATTATTATTATTATTATTA
>QNGE01007932.1:0-19942 GCA_008508345.1 Paragonimus westermani
GGCCACATAACTGTTGCCCATTGAACCGTCAGACGCGTGTCCGAATTGTATTACTCCAGACCTTCCGTTTCGACGCTAAATTCTCCCAACCCAGTATCACAAAAGACGTATCTGGATAACATCATGATATCTCAGCTTTTGACTACCAGAATTTCGCCTATCTGATTTCACCTGCCCGTACAACAGCTACTTCGGAATCCGATTGTCGCCCATTCAACAGACGTGATCCTGCCAACGAAGCTGATTGAATATCAGCATGACTTCCACTCTGTCCATATCCGCTCACCGCAATACCTCAGTGTTCAGAACCATGTCCGACAACCATATACCCATAATGTGCCTTTGACATTGCAAATGGAAACGGCTCAGGTAGCCCACGTTCCGCCGGTACAGTGTTCAGTTTTCACTGCCGTACAACAGACAGCACCATTGAGCGGCAGACAAGCAGCTTCGTTTCCATCACCACCCAGACATGTCTTTCAAATGATCATCACGCCAGGATGACAGAAGGAATCACGCACGCACACACTCGGATGACTGGTGTGGGAATCGTCCTTCGTGCTTTATTTACCGACCCCGTCCAAGTCATCATTACCGCGACTGACCTTCAGTTCTATTCAGTATTTGATTCTCCACTTCATTCGACGTCTACAAACACAGAAACAGTAGAGCAGGTCTGGTGTGTAGTATATTATCAAGTGCCAATTTTCAGACGGCTTAACTATAAAAAAGGTTGCAGCTATGCACCGCTCTCTAATTGTTGTATTAAACATTTCTGCTACCAGCATGAAACAAAACCCAGTGTATGTTCCCGAGAAATGTGTGCATGAGAAGCTGCAAATCTGTTCAACCAACACGTTAATTTCTGAGTTTCTTTTACAACACATGACTGCGGTCACATCATAGGACTGCTTGAAGTATGGTTAGAATCATCGAGGTCCAACGCACAATAATTCACTTGAGGTAGACGTGCTGGAAGGCTGCATAGAGACTCTAAAGCAAACTGAAAGAAGTGTTTACCTGGCTTCCCACGGATGGCACACTTTGAATTGGCCTTATAGCTTCGTTGCCGTCATCTCGTGCCTGTTTGCATCAAGTTCCTAATAAATGCATTATTATTTTACGATTATGTCATTTAGTCGAGGGAGAGAACATGCATCCTGTGGTTTACTGTCATAATTATCTGTAACTGTTGGGCGGTCTTTTAGTTTTGTTGCCGGATTCATAGGGATAAGGAGAACGGGAAAATTGAGTAAACTGTCGTGAAACAAAGCGTTGTTTACTGTTCTACACACACTGATAATTACGGGCAGACATCATCAGGGCAACCAAGTATAGATTGGAGCTGTCGTGGTCACTAAGACACGAATCCACAACCGTGAGACTATTAGCCGGCACTGTTGCTCGTACAACGTCACGACAGACGTAGGTGTGAGATACACTATCGCACTGAAACTATCCCTGTACATAAGCGGTCTGCACACTACGTTCGGTTGGCCCGTGTCCACAAACTGGTACGGCCAACTGTGGCGTAATGCTATTTGCAATCGTTATTTAGGATGAGCGTCGAATATGCCAGACCAATGAAAACAGATATCGGGTGTTGACCCAACTGTTTGCATGGATGTGACAGGTGAATTAAAGCGCCTACAACAAGCACTAGCTGTCATACTCGTTTTATGAGAGAACAGTATGAAAACCTCATTTGCTTAGCTCGCATATTAGGCAGGCCGATGTGACTTCACACGCCGTCTGTGTTCTTGGTTTTGAGTTGACGTTATTTCGTCAGCAGCCTAACCTAGTTACCATTCCTATGCACCCAACTGGGTAAGTTTCCGAGGTTTGGGTTCAACCGGACCCATTCGAAATTTACCTTGACTAACGATCGCAGATAACATAAAGTCATCTTCTTGGTACAGTTAACCGTAGCGGTGTGCGAACACAGGTCAGCCGATCAGGATGATTGGACCATACGTACGATCACTGTGAGCGCTTGACCAGCTGTCCAGACATATTTGTTTTGCTCTCCACCTCTTGCTGGACTGTCATCACTGCAGCGGCGCATTCCGTATAACCAGAGGGTTGTGTACACATACGTGAGACAGAAGGGAACGCAGCTTTTAGGAGTGCGATATATGTACTTGTGGAGTGCCCCGAATATGGTAAATGTATTCTTCGTGTCAATCTCTGAAGGTTGCAAGACTATTAACAACGGACTGATTCCCCGTGTAACTACACCTGGTATTCCAGCCAGTTCACACAGGCACGGACGCACGCGGACAAAATTCGTGTTGATATAATGTGCATAATTCATAAGCAACCTACACTGCCCTTCAACCCTTGCTTGTGGTGTAGACTCACAAATGGTTCGATCGATTTGAGTACAAATCCAAATGCAATTTACAATTTAGTCTACGATGACCCAACACCATGTTGACATCAATAGTGCAATGAAACATTTGAAGCAATAATTCTGGTTGCTGTCAACGTTATGGTTGATCTTAGTCTAACCAACCATGCATGCTAGGGGCAAACAGTTTTGGTTCAAAACTGTTGTTATGTCGTTTTGAGCGATTCTTGTTCAACCCACAAATGTGACTGTGTGTAGATATGATAATATGGTCATGTCTTATGTGAGGTCATTGGAGCAGCAATCAACTCAATTTCTTATCGTCGCAAGGGAATGCATTGCCTGTGAGACATAACAAAAGTGGAACTCAGATTCAACTATTCTTTCCAAAGAGTTTGGCCAGGAATTTCATCTGGGTGCGAAAGCTGCGATCAGTGATACATGGTCTTCACTCCATGTAAACTAAATCCACTACCAGCAGATATCTGCGGGTTGTTGGAATTGATTGTTCCAGAAATCCAAATTTACGACAAATAGCCAGTGGGCAAATGTTAAGACAGTTGTCATGAGCGCAAGCTTTGTGATTAACCAAAAGAGAATCATAGGCGAAAAATGTTTTTTCATCTCATTGGAAATGCCATGATTAGGGAAGACAGAATGTGTATGCACAATTTAACTTGTGTTGTACTGTTTAAAAGTAGGCTTTGATAAAACGGACTGGAAGAGTTAGCAACCAAGAGAGTGGGAAATATTAAAAAAATGAAGTAAATTAGGAGCGGAAACCGAACCGCATTTTAACAAATTTTTTAAAAATACACTACAGCAACCGAACAAGTGACTAGTGGCACTAGTAAACGATTGAAGACAAATTTAAGCCATTTGGAATTTTCCAAATGCCAGGCTTTCTGAAATGCCGTCTTGATGTGAATGTGTGCAACTGATCCACGCTTGAAATCGTCGACTGATGATGTCACGACAGACTCAATTAAATGGTTTCCGATCGCTTATACTCAGACTTCGAATAAGCATTACTTGGAATACTACTGAGTTGCTTGTATCTGGTTCAGCAAAATGGCAAGAAGACGTGCAATGTGATAAATGTTCTCTTAGAAATCATTTATTGCTGTAAACTCAACAGACTGCTCTTTAAGTCGTACATTGTTTTAAACGCGAACGCATTTTGTAATGGGTAGTGAGGACTTCACATTCAACGATTGGATCCTCCTTTATGCATACCGTTAAAACGCATGAAACTGCTCCAGCGTAATACATGTTCAGTTAAGATAACGAAATAAAATATACGAGTTCATTTTGTATTGCAATCACAAAACACTAATTTTTTTACGGTAATTATCTTGAGTACGAGAGGCACACCAAACGGCAAATAAGTTTGTGGAAGTGTATGATGGACTATGCATTATTAACGTAAAAACAGTATAAGATTCACCTTCACTTTGGAACTGTCACTCTAATGAGTTTTATCATACTCAACAACCGCGATCAAGTAGGCGATGTAAATAGGCATATAAAACGACTGTTTCGCTCCCATAAGTCAGTTACACCTACTAGCTAGCGTCCATATTCGTTGGATCGTCACCTTGGTTACGCGCTCAGTCGCTTGACCCAAAACCGAGATGTGAGAAGAGACACGGCAACACCTTTTATTGGAAGAGCGAGACGAAATTAGGCCACAGACACTCTAAATTGATAGGACGAAACGATTACCAAACGCAGGGCGAATCAACTGAAAGTCATATGGCACTCAAGTCGTCACGTTACCGGAGGCATCAGAAAGCAAGGCGAGAAAACACAGCCAAGGTGCTCGATCGCACGGCTGCCATCTGAGCTGAGCCGGTGAATCGATGTGACATGGTACGTCCTGGCTGTTTCGTTAGAGGATACGCCTTCTAACAATATTCGCCAGAGATTTCCTAGTAGGACTTCATGCACGCTGCATAGTTTTTCATTTCTCAAAATAGGTTGACAGCGTCTCAGTTATTCAAGTGTCGCATAGTTTATTAGCTTTTTTAATACAATTTCTAACATGTGGGCCCTATTTCAAGTTGGTGTGTTGTTTGGCTTCAGTTAAATTCAGCCGTCAAGCGCTTTATCTAAATTTTCGGTTTTAATTTTACACCCACAAATACCGTTATCGTAAACCTCAATGCATCTTTTTGTCATTTTTTGGGAGCTGGACACTTGGCGTTGTGAGCCGAGCGAATTTATCTGTACCCCATGCGTACGCATGCTTGTGATATATAATAATTCTATTTACCATAGAAGTGTGCTTTCAGTTGGAGAGTGGAAACACAAACGTGAGCTAGCATGCCGTAGTTGTAGGCTTGAACCTGAAGGAACACAGTACAACACACTAGTGATAAGGGCAGAATGAGGATTGTGCAATGTGTCCGACGGAGTGGAGATGTCAGGAGGATAACTCTGATCCGCGGACTGCATAACGGAGTACGCAGAAACGTTGTAGCAGTCGACAAGGAGTAACGTCGATTGCATCAAAAGACTGCAGGAATCTACCTCATTCACTGCGTCAAGCGAATTTGTGCTCGGACACAATGCATTTGCGAAGCCTAGTAATTATATCACCTATTTACGGTCTGTTTTAGAAGTTCGCGAAGAAGACGGTGGTTACAAATCAACCATTAGAGATAGATAATGTGGACGGTCACACTGAAGTAGTCGGGCGGAGGCACTCTTTGAGGTATTGAAGCAAGGGGGGAATAATACAGGAAGAAACTTTGGAGCGTCCTTTCGACAAGAAAAAAGTTATTTCTGCACGTGAATTTGGTGTCGGCAACTGGGGAGCCCCAGCATTGTCGTTACTTACAAAGGGAGTGTTTGCCTTTGAAGTATTGTTGAAGTAGATTTCGCTTGTATCAATTTGATGAATGAAAAATATTTGGTTTGCTCATGTCCTTGATTTACAACAGCTAGCATCGTGAACAGGAATGGGAATAAAGATTCCAGGGCTGCGGCCTCTGGACGACGGGAACGTCCAGAGCTTCCTGGGGATTTTTACAAATGTTGCTGAAATGGTCGAGATCAGGCTCTGCCTAGCGAATTTGGCGATGCGAAGAGATCATGCGAAGTCAGAGTAGGCCGCACATAGGATGATCTGATCGTCAGGCTCTGCAGCCTTTTGGACTGTCGTAAGGCAAAACGAGTTTACATTCAATATAGTCGTGGCCATCCAAGTAGTGTCCGATGTTTGTGTTAAGCTGCTGAATGTCAAGATGTTTACAGTGTTGAAATTGCGACTCGCGTATTTGCGAACGTCAGCCGACTTGTCAGATCGAGATAAAACAGATTTTACTGTGAAAGTAAACAATATCCGTTCAAATGTATACCACTCCAGCTATTGGGCCCATCTTTTACGTTCAGGCGACTGATACTTGAGGTGCTGGGCGAGATACCGAATACTGTTATCCGTGAAAACAACATCGTCATCAACAGCGCCAAAGAAACAGAGCATAAGATACATCTTTCAGTTGTATTGCAAAAGGATGAGCGTGCCGGCCTCCGGATCAATATTTCAAAGCTACAACTGACAACACAAGCAGTCGTATTACCCGGTCCTAAATTCGGCCAAGTGAAGGTTCAACCACTACCCCGGGAACTGAAGCAACTCCGTTGCCAACAACATTGAAGACGTTGCGTTGGTTTCTACAGCCGCCTCCTTAAAAATTCAATGATCTCACGAGCCCCTTATGCTTACCAACTCCATATGAAGGGCTATTTTGGAACACATCATGGAATAAAACGACGCATAGTGACCAGTTAGAACCTTTGTTGCAAAAGTGGGACGTTCGGCAATTGTTTGGAACGCTTAAAATCAAGAAGGTTTAACAAAAGACCATGCCGCTCCCAATCCAACGGAGTCAAAGAGTTACTGGTGGTCAGAGGAGGGAGCTGGAAAGAGATGTCGCCATGGATTTTTTTGACCCATCGCTCTTCGTCGCAAGAAACAACGAAGAAATTGCCGTTTAGGCTAACATAGAGAGACCGAAAGATCAGTGCACGTGAGTTAGCAGAAGCGCTGAAGAGCGGCCAATCAGAATCCGACGAGCGCACATGAGGCCGTCAAGGAACAGTTATGTGTAAGGTAACCTGATCGATGTGCTTTGTTCGAACCTGTTCTGAAAGCTACTTGTCCACAACCAACGGAACCCAGATGTGCTTTTTAACAAGGCGCAGAGTACCTTATGTAGCAGTAGAACCTCGAGGCCCGGTATATTTGAATAAGAATGAGAAACATCGGTAATGAGCTCACGGGAACTATTCCTTAGAATAGTATAGCATCCCGATCAGAAGAGAATGCGTACCAGGTGTGCCAACATCACCAAGGTTGATGAGCAACTCAATGAGTGAACGAAGAGTGCAGATGGAGATTTCGCTACACCTGGAGTAATGTTTGCGAGAAGATGGGTGAAGTGAGGATGAACGACCACACTATACTAATCGTGATTGATCAAACGGAGGTACGTATTTCGAAATAACATGGTGGGAAATAGGAAGACGACTAATGGCAAGAAGTGGTGTTTCCCACACATGAACTGGGCATTGGAAACCAACGGGTCCCAAGCCTATTTCCATGTGCTGTTTGAGCGTAATACAGCGTGACATAGCGCAATAACACGCCCGGTCTTGCATGCCTACAGATCTGCACCTAAGCTGACTAATCCAGCCCAGTCAGCGGAAACACTTTGATGCTGTATTATGATGCATAGCAGGAGTATCGGGTCTCAAAAAACACAACAGAGACAATTATAACGAAAATGCGCTCATCTTTCGCCACATTCAGCATTCCAGAATCTAACTGTACAGAAAATTACTCACCAACTATCCGTGTGCCCGTCGAACGATTCACAACCAGTGACGGAATACATCATTCCAGGTAGGTCTCGTATCATCCGGCTTCAAACGGTCTGGCTGAACATGCAGGGCAGACTGGTAGAACGGGACTACCCAAATAATATACAGGTATCATATAAATGAGGGTGGATCGAGTCTTCTCCGGTTAACGCCTGACACCCACTGAAAGCACTAATCAACCCGTAACAGATAGCTCAGAACCGATCAAGTTTGTGTGTCCCCACTCCGCTGGTTCAAGTGGAAGCACGACAGTGAAGAACTGTGTTGTCAGATCAGATCATTTGAAGAGGTCGGGAGAAATTTCCTAAAATGGTCCGGTACACACTCTCCTGTCTGATGGAGCGAACTGACGACCTGCAACAATCATCAATTCAACGGAAACCACCACGATTTATAGGTGGCTGGTGGTCGTGCCGCACATCAGTGCCCAGGTCGCGTTCGTCCGTAATTTATGGACATATCCGATAACACAGTGAAGGAGGAATCATCGAACATGAGCCAAGAATCGAGGCAGCCTACGGATCGGTTGGTGCCACGAAGCCCAAACCGCATTCCGAAAACGATCGACCTATTTCTGGCAGGATTGTAACATGTGTTGGGGTGTTATCGGATGTCAGGTGTTACCAATTGTTTAGTCTACTAATCTAGCTGTGAACTGACTGGACACTGACTGTTTGTGATCGACAAACGTGGACACCTACCTTCACTACGTAACGTTTATTCCGTGGGGGAATTTGTACCTATCTGAAGTGAAGTAAACGCGACATTGTTCGCGCATATTTTTCCTACGATTGTGCTTATGGGCTCGACTACGCTCACACTGTTCATACGAATACGTACAATTGAGTAGCGGTAGACTAGGGGTGAAATATCAGTTGTACTCGATTGGCCATGTAGATCACAAAGACGCTGTTGGACACGATTTTGCCTGTTCACACGCTGCAACCCATCACTGTATGTGGATATAAAGAACAGATCTCGGCTATCATATCATTGTTTAATTGTTTCACGTAAGTTTTCGAATTTCACCTGGCAAGACTCACATCCAGCTGTGATTCAGTCTATCACAACAGTGTCTGCTCTGCCACACAAGAAAACACTGACCCCCTCTCGACCCGATACAGATAATTTACAGTCCTCAGTAGGTTCAGATGTAACTTCGTACCAGAGTTAGATGAGGACATCAGTCGGATTAGAGAGCTAACGTCTTGTATGCGTATCTCTGAGACGCAATATTATATATATCCATGGGGTGGTGTAGCCCGCCATCATGTAGGTATGTGCGTTCTATGTGCAATGTGCAGCGCTATTCTAGAGGCTCTATGAGATTCAAAATGAGAAATGGTGGTTTAGACTGTTCGCAAAAGTGATTGTGTTACCACCAACAGATGTCATGTTTTGGTTTGATCCGGGGAGTCGTAACAAACATAAGCAGTCATACTAGCATTCCTCGCAGCATTTGTGACATCGTCTACACTACCAATGGCATCCATGAGAATACCCGAGAGGGAGCACACTATGCTCTGTAATCAGATACATTTGATGATCCACAAGTGATCACACAATGAACGCGAACCCGACCAAATTGCTTGATTGATTGTGCTTACTTGCGAAAATATCATCGTCTGACTAGTGCTCTTACCAATTTGGTGACATTAGCTTAAAGTATATTTATTTCGGCAAATGAATGTCTCTCGACGATCAGCATCATTTTGTCTGAAGTTCGAGAAGAATGGCCTTCGAATTCCAGATAGATTGTTTGAGAAACAGCACAATGACAGCTACTCTACAGCATCCGACAACACTCGAAGCATATTTTGCCCTAGTGATTTGGCACTCGACCATATGTTTGCACTCATTCTTTACTTCGGTCGTAGCTGATTGAATCCACGAAGTACACGAATCTGCCTATCACCGTTAGAGTGTACCGTTTGCTCACAGGTCGTCATTATCGTCACGCAGAGAGAGGGAGAAAGCATTGTGCTCATAGAACTGGTGGCCGAGCGATAAGAACGTTGACTCTTAACGCGAAGGGTGGCCTGTTCAATCCCCATCTCAGATTACCCCTACCCGAAAGGTCTGTTAGGTAATGGGGATATGGGCTATAGATAAATAACCACGGTCTGACGCTAACTACTTATAACAAAAGAAGATGGACAATTAAGGATTGGTGTATATTGTAGGAATAGACAATCGTGGAGTTGACTAGCAATTGAAAACATGGGGGATTCACGTACAATAATAAATGATGTCCGGGTTGAATAGAAGTGTGATTAGTAATATGCAGATGTATACGGTGTGTCAGTGGTGTTGAAGGGACAGGATCATGTGGATGCGAGATGGAGGCTTGGGAGTTGGGTGTGACTGACGTCCTCGTTTCCTCTGGCTTGGCACGTTGGTTCAGCGTCCTCCGTCCGAGACGCGGCGTTGGAAGCTGTGTCTTATGCATCTGCGAACTTGGTCGTTTCATATGTAAGCATCACATGCGTGTCGGTTCACGTACCGATTACCCCGGAACTCCGTCCCGGCGCCAAAATCCGGAGTCGAGAGCAAAGTGCTTACCGAACTGCCACGTCCTCTAGCCAAGTGGGGTGAGTGGACGGGCACAACAGAGGGCTGAAACCACAGCCAGATTAGCTAGATATGAGACGTGATATGAGAGGTTTCAGTGACCGCGCATTTGTGTGTGTGTGCGTGCGGTATTCAATGGTGGGTTGATGTTGAACCTGACGGCCTGGAGGAATGCAGTCCAGACGGGCGTCCGAGCGTTCAACGAACAATTGTTGCGCGGCCGCGGGCGGAAGCGTGCGGTATGCAAGGGAACCATCGGTGCCATAGGTCACGTTGACGTGAGTATATGGCGTTGCGATGTGTTCGGCTGCGAATGCGCTGGACGTTTGGAGTTAGTAAGTCACCAACGTACTCATAGTGTAGTGAGGATAGACGGTCGCACCGTACTACTCACACCACTATTCAGCAGCCGAATGGATCGAAATTATCGCGGGATAAATACGGGAGAGATATGGGAAGGATCGTTGGGAGGCAGAATGACATTTAGTGCTGTCGCTACATAACGAAACTGAGACATGGTGTCCAAAGCGACTGGAGCGTCCTCAGAAGAGTGCCATGTGCAAATGAGTGTTATTGTTTCTAGTCCCGTTGAGAGGCTTAAGTAGTGTCTTGGTTTCCCCAGTAAAACAACCTTTGTGTCGTCCGCCCTCTGGATTCACAACAAGAGTTGGCGAAGAGGCGACGAGTACGTTAGGCTCAGGTCTGGTAGGTCATATCAGTGTATTCATTATACTTCTGTTAATGACTGCGTTGGCCAACGTCCTGGCCGTCAACACTTAGTCCGCTCTTCTTTTCAGAAACTTGAGTGTCTGTGGTCTTCTACCCATTCTTTTCTTCGGTTTTGTTGGTGTATTGTATGATGAATGGTCTATCTGGTTTTTCATAGTTCAATGAAAATTTTGCTTTTCATCCTTGTCTTCTCTGGGATGCACTAACCTGCACTCCTATACTGCAGCGCTTCTTGTATTACACTTCAGAAATCTTTCATCCTAGTTTAGATCTCGTCATTGCAGCCTCTCTCTCTGTTTATTTTTCGAGAGATAAGAGTTTCCTTTCCTTATTAGTCAATCAACTGGCTAACCAGTATTGGCCGGCTGAACAGAAGGGCCCCATTGGCACACCTCTCGGTCTTATTCCTTCGGGTTTACAGTGGATATGTGGTGCGTTGGTGGAACTGCAATTGGTGCGGCGCAAGCCAATTGCAGTGATGGATATGTGCCGACGTTCTTTGGTTTCGGTCACTGTGACAGGCTAATCCGAATCGGATGCGGCCAACCATTATTGGTATTCGCAGTGTTGACGCAAAAGAGCTCGCTGTCCATCGGCAAATGAAAGTGGGACCCATTAGCGCAGCATGCACACACACTGACTGGACCGGGACTATCGGATCACGCGTTAGCCTGTGAAGTGCATGATGTAAGTCTGCCAGCCGGAGAGTTGACAGACGGGTGTGTGCATGGGTCTACTGAGCAAATGAGGGGCGGATGGATGGTTGGGATTGAGGTATGCGGTTTGGTACGCGCCACCGAGCCGTTACAGGTCCAAACGATGACGAAATCGGTCATGGAGTGTCGGCATCAGGAAGGGCATCAAGTAACATTATGGATTCCACTTTGAGACCTTGCGATCGTAGCTATCGTGACCCAGCAGTCCGAAGTGGGCTGTCTCCGTCCACATTAACGGTGTGAAAACAAGTCATAACCCGTATATTCACAACAGATGCTCGAACTGTTGTCTGTGAGTTGGATCATACAAAAGTCTTCATCTAAGGCATGATGACGACACGGTTTGCATTACTGATGAAACAATATTCTGTTTGAAAGTGTTCGTGTGCAGACTACATTTTGGCACTCCGATAACCCCAACCGGTTTCATCCCGTCCGTCGTCAACATGATCTAAAGCTTTCGGTTTGGGCGCCAATTGTTCCATCACGGACTATCAGACACTTCATTTTGGTAAGAACGATACAGGTAACACCTTACTACTCACAACCATTCACAAACTAGTACATTCTTATCTCCAAATGCTTCATCAAGAGGTCGTACTAGTACTGGCATAGAAGACAGTACCTAATTACGTTTGATTTCAGCAGGATAGTGTAGTGCTAGACTGTGTTCCAGGTGTACGAGAATATTTGGAAGAAGTGCTTGGGTAGAAATGGATCGGTCACGGTGGACGGAAGGAATGGTCTTCACAGACACTACATAGTACTCCACTTGATTTCTTCCGTTGGGTTTATCCCCAGATACAGGATCTACGGGAAACGTCCAAAAACGCTGGAAGAAATTCAATGATCATGATTATAGAATGCACTACACTTGTTGTCATTATGCCAAAGGGGAATGCTACTGTGTATGCAAAATCACGAATAACCGTTTCAATATCTCCCGTGAATATATATTGTTTAGATTGGAATACACAGTTTTCTATTTCTTCGCAATAATATCGACCAGTCGATAGAGCAGCATACCTCTGGCGTTAATTGTCAGTTTCGTATACAGTGTACATTCAGTCGGCTCTGTGTGAAGTAACTAATGTGAACCAACATACCATTGAGTGCTACCTCACTGAGGTAAGACATTGTTTCGAGTGTTGTGGAACGTTACAGATCAGGTACAGTGGCGCTAATTTATTAAATTCGATGGGGCAGTGAGAAGACGCAAGACATGTGGTGTTCTCCAGAGTGATTTTTCGAAGCCAGCGGGAATGCATCCTCCAGTCTGCTGAGGCTTTGACTTTCGGACGTCAAAATCATCCTCTTTGTGTTCAGGTGCAATTTATGCTGAAGTTGCGGCTGCATTGGTAATTTTCAGTTCTATATCTCTTCGTGTAATCTCCTAAGCTATGACTTACGCCTGATGGAACTTTATTCTAATGTTTAAAATTAGTTACATGTTCATTTGTGATCAGAATGTACGAAACGTTGGTCCGGAGAACATCACATGATTTGCGTCTTCTAATTGCCTCATTCAAGTTCATCAGGAGAAAGAAATTGCTTGGAATTGTTTAACCTGATTCATTCTGGACACGTTGGTAATAACCTCGCGTGACACGGCAAGTAAGCATACGTCAACTTGATGGTATCCACTAGTGAGTGTCCTCTCAGCATGAGTAGTTATTTCTCTTGAAAAGACACATTGTTCTGTTAACCACGGTTCGCCTGTGCGATTTGATTCGAACATGATATTTTGGGCAGTCCAATTTGTGGATGGGATTTTTCTAAACAACGCAGGTTTCTAGAGGACAGAGTAGTTCAATCTAGACAACATTTTTAAACGAGGTGTTCGTGTCAAGCTCGATAACGCAGCAAGCTGCGTTCACCATGACTCCAGTGTTTTGCGTGAAGAACGCGGATAGCACAAGGGTTGTTTATTCGGATAACCAATACATGGGTTGTGCTCTTCTGCATAACTACAAACACAAAGACTCATCTGCGCACGACACTGGTCTCGGAATATGACTTTCGGACGTCAAAATCATCCTCTTTGTGTTCAGGTGCAATTTATGCTGAAGTTGCGGCTGCATTGGTAATTTTCAGTTCTATATCTCTTCGTGTAATCTCCTAAGCTATGACTTACGCCTGATGGAACTTTATTCTAATGTTTAAAATTAGTTACATGTTCATTTGTGATCAGAATGTACGAAACGTTGGTCCGGAGAACATCACATGATTTGCGTCTTCTAATTGCCTCATTCAAGTTCATCAGGAGAAAGAAATTGCTTGGAATTGTTTAACCTGATTCATTCTGGACACGTTGGTAATAACCTCGCGTGACACGGCAAGTAAGCATACGTCAACTTGATGGTATCCACTAGTGAGTGTCCTCTCAGCATGAGTAGTTATTTCTCTTGAAAAGACACATTGTTCTGTTAACCACGGTTCGCCTGTGCGATTTGATTCGAACATGATATTTTGGGCAGTCCAATTTGTGGATGGGATTTTTCTAAACAACGCAGGTTTCTAGAGGACAGAGTAGTTCAATCTAGACAACATTTTTAAACGAGGTGTTCGTGTCAAGCTCGATAACGCAGCAAGCTGCGTTCACCATGACTCCAGTGTTTTGCGTGAAGAACGCGGATAGCACAAGGGTTGTTTATTCGGATAACCAATACATGGGTTGTGCTCTTCTGCATAACTACAAACACAAAGACTCATCTGCGCACGACACTGGTCTCGGAATGTCACGGTTCCCACAGACGCCAAGACTCAGTTCCTTTATGTAGCAAGAACCATTTCATGCAATGTTGCACTGCAATGCTTCTTCTTGTAGTTTTCCCTCGGCCGTTTCGATATCAAAATCCATGCTGCTGCCTCACTAGTGAATAGTAGTGGTTTGAGTAGTACACAGCGGTTGCTCACCCTCACTGTACCAGTTTATGGTTCAAATGGGAGAAAAAGATATGCTGACGAGATGTGGATTCGGGTCACTAACAGGATCACAGAACTGAGAAATACCACACGACGCTTATTGTTTTAGCATCGTGGCTACGAAACGTTGCGTCAGAGTCTACAAATGGTACTGTACATCCAAAACACGTCACGACCTGCCTCAGTTAACAAGGGGAACTGTTGGGTTTCAGTCAGTCTTCTACCAATCTATAAATCTGTTTCGTTCATGAATGCAGAATTTATTCATCCATCATTTGGGAGAAGAAATTAACGTGATGTCACGCTCTGTTGGTGATAACGTATGTTTACTTTGTCCATTTGCGATCACCGATGCATGCATGCACGGAGCTCTGCGTGACTGTTCAAACGGTGAGACGGCTGTCTACTGCCCGGTGTTATCCATCGTGTACCGCGCTGACTACAGAACTGGGACGATATGACCAAGTCATTTGACCTAACATACGCCTACACTCCCACAAATGCTAGTGTGGCTCTGGGTACAGCAATCTGTTGTGGTCGTTCGTTAATCCGACTCAGTTAGGCGTTCTGTTTTTAAGTGTGCCCTTTCAGCATGTCTTACAATTGGAATTGCCTTGAGATAGTTTCAAAGTCGCAACATTTTTGGGACAGCCGGTACTTATTAACCAAAATGTAGTCAGCATACGCCAGTAGACTTATTTGCGCTGCATGCGCGCAGTCCTACAGCACAAACGAAAGTACACACATTTAACCAAAATTATCAGTCATTGCCAGTCGACGTGAGTGCAACACATTAAGGTCAGCACACTCTTATTTCATAGACCAACCAGGAAATACGCGTTAAGAATGTAGCTGATCGATCGTGGTGATTATTCGCAAAGTTTGGTCGGACAGCCAATTGAGTGCACACAGAATGACTCACTCTACTCCCGAGAACAGCGTGCAACACCTCCGCAAACCCCATCCAACAGAACCGCGGCATACCTGCTTCTCGTCACTGTTCTGAAGTGGTCCAGTGACGAAAACGTACAAACCGTCGGTTGGTGGTGTGCAAGTAGTAGTCAGCGGTGGGTAGACCAGATTCCGTAAGAAAATTGTAGAATCAGCACACCTATTATCGGTAAATTGCTCCCTATTCAGTCAACCATGATCGTTGTTTGTAATAGCCGAACAAATACTATTGGAACGGAGCATTCCGCGTTTTGTGTGATATATATATATATATCTACATGAAGTGTAGTGAGAGCAGAAATGCGAAACATATCCATCACAAAATTATACGTTCACCTTGAGCTTCGTCATTCCGTAATGAATCAGTAGGATTTGCTATAATCACTTAAGGTGCATACTTCGATACATCGATTGAGTGTACTTCCGACAAATGAAGATAGTGACATGGTGCTTGTCAAGCGCCAAGCTCGTTTCACAACGTTTGGGCCATCGTACAACACAAGGTGATATCAATTTAATTTCTGTATGATTTACCATCCGGTAACCTGTAGAAGTAGCACTGAACTTTCATATCCACCTCTCCAGCGGTTCGAGCTACGAAAACTTAATGAACAGAACGTTTACTTCTTAGCTCAGCTGGAAGAGCGCTTGCCATGTTGAGGCATGCTTTTTCTATCGCTAGTTCCAATCCAGCCGAAGCCCTGACTTTTCGCAGTTGAGTGTCCTCTAAAAATCATAAATCTACCAAACTACTCATTAGTAACACTTGCAACATAGCCTTGTTAGAACTACGGGAACATCTAGAGTGATAATGCCGTCTTCTAAGTGACCCAGCTTTACACGGCAGACTGTCTGACGAAGTTGACTGCTTTTTTTACCTGTTAGATTGCATGACCTCAATCCCACAGAGCATCTCTGAAATCAGACTGATCGTTGGAAATTCGCTACTTTCCAAAGTGAAAACAGAACTCGCAACACTAAGCCATCCCAGGTTTATTGAGTCTTCAGGGGCTGTTTTGTAGTAAAATGAAAAAAGGTCGGTTGTTTACGGAGCCTCAGCGTTTTACTGGTTGGCTCGGCTGCGCCTGTAGCTTGTTTGTTTTAACGTGACTCAGGTGCTCATTGTAGCAGAAGTTGATAATACGTAAGACTGTGATCCGGTTTGGTCACTGCATTAACATGCCAGTTTACTCAAACTGATGACTGACTGACGATAGCCTTCAGCGAATCATCTGCTGAACTCACATGGAATCACGGAACGTCACGTGATTGAATTATGAGTGAGGATCGTGCACGCTTGCTAGCCACTGTAAAATGAATGAACTATAGGCAGTGTACTTCGTACGAAGGGTCGGGCCACTCGGTTTTGTAGCAACCGTGAACATGAGGTAATCAGGGATATGCGACACTGCGATCGGATGGAAGTAGTTTTGAGGCGGACACGCGCGTAGACCCAATCAGATGAGCAAACACAGTAATACCAACCACAATTTCAACCGTTCTCTAACTGGATGCTGTCAGTCGCCGTTTGCGAATAGACTCTGACCTAGAGGCTCGTTTACCCAAATGTTCGCATACAGATTTTCTGCCAGGTTGTGATGTTTGGAGAGCATCAAACGTGTCACGTAGCTGTCCAGTTAGTTCCCCCTCCTTTCCGACTCTCTTGGTTATTGATTTTGATTGTAGCAGAAAAATGATCAATAAAGAAATACCTTTATTGCCCAACTCCACCGTCATCACAACACGTGAACGCTCACGCTCAAAAACCAAAATTACAGTACACAACGCAACGGCCGTTTTCACTCACACGTCGTGTGCGCCAGCTTTTGCGCGTTTCGACTAACGCTTTCTGTCGGGATTTTTTCATTTCTCTATCTCGCCCATTCGTCCGATTTCGTTGAGTGATTGCTCGTCCGCTCGACGTGTCTTCCGCAATCCGCCTGCTGTAATTTCTGACCATATCTCTACACTGCGCTGCGATATTCAACTAAAACTTGAAATCATCGCTCGCCTCTGGTACGCCACTACTACTGGAATTGACAAACTAGGTTCAACAAGCACTTTCTGAGATGTTCGAACTTCGATATTCCAGAACTTGTCAAAATGCCGAATTTTGTTGAACAGTCGGGGGTTCGAGGCCTGCCCGAAATAGATCAAAACGGATGCGGATAATCCTTCCCATCAGTAGCTCACTGAGAAATCGCTCCGTCATACTGTGAAAGGTCACTCTATGTGACGCTACCCATCTATCCGAACTTTCCATTAATTATCTCAGATTTTACTTTGCCAACCGCTGTTTTATGGTCTTCAACACTCCCCTTGCCGATACATCAGAATGTATATCAACGGCCAATTCGACAGCACTGCTTCAATGACCTACCTCAGTAGGTAAGGCAGAAGCCTCCTACCTGGGCATATGACCACAAACACCGAGAAGTTGTGTGCTAAGGTTGTCTGGTCATTTTAAGAAGCACATTAAATAGATAACTTCATAGTCAGGTTAGAGCCCTTGGCTTACTTGACTCACGTGCTAAGAAGCCCCCTCTTTATTGACCAGTAGATTGAGGTTTGAATTGTTACAATCGCTTTGGTCGTAATACAGTCGCTACCGGTAATGTAAATATGCGCTAACGCCGAGTTCTAGCAAAGGTGAAACTTGATTCAACAGACTTCTCGTTATGATTTACCTTCTTCTGATCATATTTTGGTTTTTAACCAGCAGTTTGGCTATCTGTAATCAGATTAAGCATCATGCATAACGATTGCTGACTAATAAACGTGGGTTCATCTTCCGATCCGATGCTACTAATGTGAGATGGTCGGGGAAGTCTCCAGTTCCCCAAAAAATCGTCTTATTTGCCTTGCAAAAGGCCTGAAACAACAATATTATTTTGAGTAACCTTTAAATTTGACACGGACGTGTGGTTTTCCGCCCTTCACGAGCGTTCTCGACATTTAATCACCATTTTTAGTATCCCGCCTACACAGTGATCTTCTGATTGGGGTCACGCTGTAATGTCCGGTCCATTTTTGACCTTTATTTCTTATTGGTCACAAACCCCATGATTATTGTTGTGAACCGAGAAAGCGGATGGCATAGAAGTTGTTTATTTGGAGAAACCAATACACGGGTTATGCGTCTCAACCTAACTACAAACAAAACACTCATTTGCACACAACATTGATCTGAGGATGTTTCGGTCGCTTTGGACACCAAGTCTCAAATTCCTCATTTGGCGAAAGCTATTCTATGTGATGCTGCGCTCCAATGATCCTTTTCGTATCCCCCCGTATTTGTCCCGCAGCCATTTCAATCCATGCTGTAGCCTCGCTACTATATAGTGGTGGTGCAAGTAGTATGGTGCGACCGTCCGTCCTCACTACACTATGAACGAGTTTGTGATCATGTTGTCTTCAGAGTGAGCGAAATAAAAAAGCTATGTTTGAAAGCCAGTATTCTTCCTGTCTCCACGACAGAAAGCGACTAACCAGAACCCAGGCTAGTAGGTCAAATCACTCTCCCATATAGGAGCAGGCATCGATCAATCTTCACATTCAAAATATACGCTGAAACACTTACGCACTGATGATGTCACCTCGCCTGGTGATGAAACGTTTGCAACCTAAATGCCAAGCTCGGCCAACATATCAATACCAAAATGGTTGGTTTAGCTTGGAAGTTCTGAGTTAATCGCGTATACTCCGTCGCCCGTTGTTCATTCTCGTTACCCATTGTTCTCTTTTTGCCTTATCATTAACCATTGTTCTATTATCTGTCATATTCAACTTCCGCGCTCATTGACCGTAGATCTAGTTACAACCAAACAATCGCAGCAGACTAAGTTATGAAGATAAATCTGAGCTGCACCCATTTTAAGTCCACTAGAGGGAAGATCTACTGAACAAAAAAGACGAATTCAGCCTGTAGTTAATACAGTCTTGATTGACCTAATCCTTTGAAATCTGAAATCTGGCGTCAGACCACTCCTAGTTTATCGTGCAAATACTGGCTTGGTGCACAGAATTGCAACTGCTGAGCTCCCCGGGTGTTAACACACAAGTCGCGTGGTTGCTTTGTTGACAGTGTGAGACATACCTCAGTGGCCTGGTCTAGTGAAGAGGACATGTTTCGTGTGCAAGTTGCGTTGCTGGTGCGTCTTTCATAGACACATATGACTGAGCACTTCACACTTGTCAGTTTTACGGCACTTAGTGATTACTCCACTTAAACGGATTCGATCACTTATTTCGCTGCAGACGTTATGTGTTAGTTATCACAATACATAGGCGTAGGTTTACATAGATCTGTACTGCATTGTGGTTGTGGAGTAGCACATAACTGCGAGCTGCCCACATTCAAGTACTAGTGCTCTGTCTGAGATTTGACAATGAAAAATCAAACAATTAGACACACAGGAAAGGAAAGAGGAGACCATATTAGTTAGAAGTAGTGTTGTGACCGTGAAAGACGCTTGGCTCGCGACGTTGTTTATTACAAGAATTTCCGTACGTCAAGACACAATAAGGGATGCGTGCACTTATTTGCATGGCCGACGTTTATCCACGCTTACTGGGCAACAACAGCACATCGTCACTCGCCTTGGTGACACGTACTAGCCAGTGTGTACACACTGTTCCAATACTCGCTTCTGGTCTCTACCCTTCCTGGTGATTAGACGTGCTTTTTAGAACCCGGAGTTGCTTGTTATAAAACAGTAGCAGTTATTATTTCCCATCATGAAATCGAATTAAAGTGTACGTGTAAAAAATTATTCCAAACTATTCAGATAGACTTTCCAGCCAGCCTCTTTCG
>QNGE01007933.1:0-14388 GCA_008508345.1 Paragonimus westermani
CGCCGCTAACCACACCAACAGTCGCCCATTTTATGTCCAGAATAACCTCACCGGATTTCGTTTTCTTATTGGCACCGGTGCAGACGTCAGCGTTATAACCCAGGTAAAATTAATCGTGAACTCAGGCCCGTGGAGTACAGCCCGCAGGCAGCCAACAGCACGCAGCCACCGGATTGATCACAGGCGTGAGAAAACATTGCATACTGGTCTAGAGTTAAAACTGTTAAAGTTTGACGGATCTGCAGGGATTCATTCCTCGCACACTTACTTGTTAGCTTAGGTCCCGTGGGGCAGTTCGTCGTAGTAACAGCTGATGCCAGCTGATGGGGATATGACAAGAGAACTCGCAAACTGCCTTCTGAGATATTCCTCAGGCAGTAAATTCCCCTCATAGGATTATTAGCCTCTCAGTTAGTCCTAAGTTTCAGTCCATCCGCAGCGGTCCCAGATACCGTTTCGGAATACTAAAGAATCTTTACTAATTCAAGCCATAGCTGGACGCGTAGTTTTAACCCGCTGTTGGTACTCACTGCAGTCAACCGCAAAGTTGGTTCCCTGCTGTTTGGTTGGCACTTCCAGGTTTCCACAGCCTTGTACTGACGTAGGTCAGTAGTGTTTGGCAATCGCTGACTACGGATTTGGAGCAGTCAGTTCACCAAACTGAGGCCAGTGTGTCATGAGTTGTTTCAACCACTTCGTAGTGTGCTGAGCGACTGGCTGTGATAGAAGTTGACCTTTTCCGCCCATGTAGACGTCGCTGCAACTGCACGTAGCTTCACTGTTGTACCTTCACAAAGTGACTGCTCCCGCTCTGAATACCGATGAACACCCTTTGGAACAGTTATGCAGAAGCAAGGCTGACTGCCGATGAACTAGCATCCGTAAAACTGGCTATTCGGAAGGGATTGCTGCACGACGTAGATGAGTTGATGGAACTGCGAGTACCTCGTTGTATCATGTCACCAACCTTGGGAGGTCACCACCGTGTATGGTTAGACTGCTTCTGCGGTGCAGGATATGAGGTAGTAGTATGCGCTGGGCTGGTGAAAAATGAAGGATCTACCTAATGTCCCTTGGTGCGTGAAAAGTCAAGAGAGGCTCATACACGTGCAGTGAGTATATCGCGAATTGAAGTGATATTGACCGTCTTTAATGCCAGACAGGCTAACTGCGTTGGAGGCGAATTGCCAAGAAATGACTTTCTTATGGGACAGAGTGTTCGTCCCCGAACTTTTTTGTAGCATATCCAATCGGTTTTAAGCATTCGTCTTTACTTAATTATTACCTTTGCATGACTTACCTACCCCGAAAGACTAATGGTACGTAGACAACAAGCAAAAGTCCACAAGAATAGTGTTCGGAGGTATCCACACAAATGATCAAAGAGTAAGGAAGTGGTTCAGTGGCCCGAACTTCTCTTAAGAAGGTCGAGACGCGTAGTATACACAACCTAAATGTCTCCCTGGCGAGTGACCAGGTTCAAGACCGAAACAACAAATGCAAATGTGCGCCACCCTAGAAACTACCATTTGGTCCAACTGCATTCTTATTCACCTGTTTATGGAGAGTTACATGCTCACTCTGATTTTGTGGTTACTTTAGTCCTTCTTATGTTGAACCACATCGCCACTCGACCTCAGACGGTGGCTTCTCCGCAAAGTTAATTATGGACGCCGAGCTACATTAACAAAGCTTGCATAACAGGGATTGGTCTTAGGCACCTCTATGTCGTTTTAAGTGTATCGGTCGATGAAAAGCTGTCCGCTCACTAGAGTCAAACTTTAGCCCGTCGATGGAACAAAACACATTTGTTATTAGTAGTTTGCTGAGCTGGAGGCCGACTTAACTGGGAAGGAATAAGTTCAAGAACCAAGCAATCATTCGCACAACCTGGCAAGCAGTTTGTTGCAGAGCCACTGATACCGCCTTTTTACATGACGAGCAGGCAAATCAGAACGCATGACGTTCTGCCAAAACTTTGGACTAACCACTGGATTTTTCAAGTGTAGGCTGTTGCGTGACGTTTACTGATTACTTATCTCGACTGTAGATGCTGGCTGTCCCCATGCGATGAGCTAATTATGGCACCCGTGCCGAAAGATCGTCTTCCCCAGGACCGTTCATTTGTTTCGGCTCTCTATACAAACTGCTGCTACCCTCTATTTGTCAGGTGCGGCCGTGTTATGGATGGGGAAGATGTGGATGCGTCTGTTTCCACTTAAAGTTTAGAGTGGTTGGAATCAATGTAATCCGTTCCTCAGGGAGGAATAGTTTCCGAGTGCATTTTCCTTGTTTACATCGAGAGAGAAATCCCTTACTTAGTTGCAGTGCCAAAATTCAAATTCCAACGAAATGGGCGAGAGGTCGGAGAAAACGTTAGGCAATGGAATCAAACAGGCACAATCCGGGCGGTGATGGAGCATGACAGCGGTTGACTACTCTTGCCGACAAAGGTAAACCACCGAGGAGGAGTTCAGAAATGTGGTATGCGCTTGGTGCGTCGTAATTGATTATCGCTGACCGGTGGCAAGATAGCGGACGACCAAACGCTGGGCGTCTTCGTAGCTGAAGTGGAAAACGTACTAAAAGATAGAGCGATATAGAATTTATCCGATAACTTGCAGGACTGCCCGCGATGACTGTTAACTATCTGTTGATATTGAAGCATAACCGTGCCAAGAAAACTGGACTACTCTTTTTGGGAACTTGAATGCTCGCCACTTTCTTTGACAGTCACATTCGGCGGTCGATTCTGATTGATCCGATAGATTGCATAATCCAAGAGCCACTAAAATCCTGGGTGGGCAACGGATAATCCTCATTTAAAAGTAGTCCTTCCTTCCTACATGTTAGGGATTCTAAGTTGCACTGCAGCTCTTCGTAGCGTATTGTGTCGTCATTGCTATACATCCGTTACCGAGATGCTGCTCTTGGTTTCCTTATTTGTTCTTGTCTTTTCTTATCGGACGGTCGTAGCACACTGCAGCTGCCTCGAAAGTGACAGGAAACTGGAGACGGAAAAGAGGGCTGGGCGATATCTTTGATCGTGTTAGTTCAAAGAATACCTCCTTGATTTACAGAATCGGCCTGCGTACATAACCCCAGTTCCAGACCTTGCTGTTTGATACGCAGTGTTTATGATCAGCGAATCTGTGACAGTATGCCACGGAGCATGGGTATTGTGGTTCAGCAATTTCCCGGACGGGACGGTGTGGCAAGAGTAACAATATCAATGACAAATAATGGCAGACAAATTGAGCGAAATCTGTGGTTATGTTTGTTAAAAGAAACGTGTTAACTGAACTTCAAGCCGGTGCATTGTCAGCTGAAGCACACCACTGATTTTCGTTCCATCTTTCACCAGTTCATTTCCACCTTCTTGTTTTATTATCACAGGTTGGGTGGGCCCAGAGAAAGTTGATTCTGAACAGAATCATTCAAACATATCCGGATCATTACAAGAGAATATAGCGGTGCAATGACAAAATGTTCGTTTGTATGCTCAAACCATCGAATTGTCGTGCTCAGCCTCGCGATGTCAATCGCTGCATCATCAGGCCATAAACGATGATTCACAAGACATCAATTTCAACTGTTCCAATATATATATCCCACCTGCCAAATAATCTTACGATAGGTCTTCTGTATATATCCCATTACATCATGCACCAACAAGACATTTCTTAATATCTCACAATCAAAATGTCTTGTGTTTGTAAAATGAAATATCACCTGAGCTCTACTTTCCCAAACTCGAAGCAACCTCCCACTAAAGGTTATCAGCTGCTCTTCTGGGGATCGTTTCAAAACACTCACCAAGGGCAGTGCTACACTTTATTTCATGACCATCTCCTAGGTCGACTTGATTCCGCTGGATATAGAGATAGAAAAACTGTCTGAATCCGGGAAACTTTTGCTCACAACCCCAAACCCATGTATGAGTCATGGAATTCACTGATTGTGCCGCATTCAATAATGTGCAGTAGTGCATTGTTGTTTGAACTTATTCATATGCGTAGACCACAATTTTTTAGTAGTGTTACGCGCAAGCCCCGGTGAACCGACCACTACACTCCGACGGTAATCATAGTTATTAAGCAAAGAAGTGTTATCATAGTGTCTGCTATCCTCGACTTCCCACTCAGTCGTTACCTTTCCTTCCACTGTTGTTCCTTGCATCCTTAGGTCTTTTTCCTCACTCACCCAAAAGATCAGTTGACCACCAGTTGCGTTAACGTAGACGCCCTCTTCGGGTGTTTGCCGACTCTAAAGGGCCATAAAAACTCGGTGACTGCGCTCACGGTTCTCCTTATTTCGTTTAATCCTTCCTCATCTTACAATCAAATTCCTGTTGCCAGTGATTGCAAGCGTGTCTTGGATGGACTGATACTATCATTCGGATCACGAGCGTAAAAAATCACTCATCCCATGAACGTCATCCCGGATACAGCACTGAAGCCTGATACCGTTCACCTGTCGAACATATTCTGGCGCGATTCTTTTGCCCTCAGTCCGCATTGCTGAACATCTGTTTATGCATATCTTCGTTTCAGCTGCCCCTCACTGTCCACTCATTAGGTGGCTTGTTATATTCGGTCGCGGTCGTGTGATCGTTCGTCAAAGGACTCGTAAATTTAGTGAATTCATCTACGATGCTTGTTTCCAGTTTCTTCTGTTTATTTGTTCAATATTTTTCTTGCGACCAAAACCCATTGTTGATAAAACGGCTGGTGAGACCGTCTCCTTTGGATTGAAATCAGTTGCTTGTTGATCTCAGGACCTATAGACGCTCACTGCACCACAAACGCGAGTAAACAGGATCCTTCCCATAGACAAACGTCGTGCAGATCGAAGAATCATTAAACGTCCGGGATTACCAAGTCGCATGCGCACGAATCACCTGAGCTTATTTGGTAGACTGACGGAAATCAAATAATTGGCTTAAGGTGCATCTCTCAACAAATTCGTCTCAACGGAGACATGGCCTTTAGAAGACATCAGTGACATAAAACTGAGCGTCTCTGGGTGAAATGTCTACCCCACCGACACTGCCCGAAGACAGGCGGGGGCTTTGTGACTTTCCTCGACCAGCCTCCCGACACACATGTTCATCCAGATTCTTCATTCCTTCGATAGATTTGACGCTCTATTGCTACGACTAATATTAAACAGCCAGGATACACATCTGATAGGGGTTGTTAATCATTATGCGTCACGCAACACCTCAATGAATGACGCTGTTCTAGAGAGCTTGGAAACCACAGGATTCTAGGAATCCCAATTGATTGTTACTAGTGGCCTCAACACACTCAGAATAAATTGGACTTCGATGTCTCATTCGGATTGTGAGAGTGGTTAGTTGGTGTCCATGTTGAACTTGATACCATGATAAGTGTGGACGCAGCATATCAGCGCCCCGACGCAACATCGTTCTGGTTGGACCCATTTTGTGCTTGACTTAGTTGATGCAGACGAAATTCTTCTTGCCGATAGGGCGATAATCAAACTCCGCATGAACAAAAAGACCGTTCGTCAGGGAATCCCAATTTTACTTGCTACCGGGGACAACAGCTAGCAGGATAGTTTACAGTTGGAAACTTCCGTCAGGCTAGTTCTGAAGGATTGAGAAGCTACCTCGGTCAAAAAGTACTCTACCGCGATTTTGTGAACCTGAATCAATACGCGTTCCGAAACGTAGTTCAAAAAGTGGGTCACTTATTTTTACCGCACAAACTGTATACTTTCTTCCCCTGATGAACTGGTCCGCACAGTGTACGTCCTCCGTTTCGTGACCGTTCAGAATTATTCGCCGGGCAAATATTACAGGCAGTTCGGGGGTTTTGAGTGTATTCTTCACTTCTCGAACTAGACGTGAGCAAGAAACTCAGGAAGATATTCAGCTCGTGCAAGAGAACGTCCCGCTTCAAACCCTTGCAGACACAAGTTTCTTGTTTTAATAGGTGCGCCAACTAAGAAAGAATAAGTCTCCAGCTCCACTTTCGCAACTGACTGACGGGAACACTCCTTCTCACCCAAGAGTGGTTGCTGAAATTTGCGAGGAGCACTATTCGCTGATGTGCAACAATGAGTCGTCAAACTGGCATTCTACCCTACGTTTAAAAAAATTTTAGGGACCAAACCTAGCTGCTGACCTTTCCATACTACACATCAAATACCTTTGGGTGGTGAAAATCTACTCGATCAATCGCTTATCCATACCCCGATACAACAGAAGATCTGACAAATGGCCAATCCAAATACCGCGTTGAAGGTACAATATCAGGATTGGACGAACGGTCTCAGCGTTATGCCTCACGACATTCGACAATTCGTTCGTTCCGCATTCCACCAATTAACATACAGTTTATGAATTTGCATGTGCTAATACGATCAACCAATGACAAACTGTGACTTCCTAATACAGTCCTACATTCATAAATTCGGCGTTCCAACTCATGAATGACTGCTTGCTGCTACCAGAACAAGTCCAGATTCTAGGGCTATTCAAAGACCCTAGTTTCAAGTATCACACCCTGCTCAACATTAATCCATATATTACAATGGATCTGAATAGGATCCACGCCGGGATCTTTGAGGAAACAGCTGTTGGTCGAGTGAACCTCTCCACGAACTATCTAACCGGACACTCCAGAATTCCATTTCCCCAAATGCAAAGGACCCAGTACCGCATCCACTTTTAAGGTAAGCGATCGGAAATCCCTCTTGGTCACCGACTAACCCGTCTATTAGAGTTTGATGCAAGATAAAGGAGAGCTCGTCCGGAGGCGGTGTCTTTATGTATTTTCTGATAAGAACTCTTCTATGCTTTACACAGCATGGCTTTCTAACTAATCAGCCATGCACAACAAATAATATGATCATCTTGAATAAGTTAATGGAGGCAGAAGACAACAGTCTAACCGCGAACGTTGATTTGCTTGAATTTTTCTTAGGTATTCCACTATGTCCCGCACGGTTCTACAAAGCATAATTTAGCTCGCGATATTCAAGATAAAGCGTTTTGGAGGATTACCTCTTCACTTGATAACGGAACTTTCAGAGTTGAAACTGGGGAAGAGCTACCATCTCCCTCCCTGGTAAGTTTAGCAAAGCAACAAAGGCCCGTGGTCAACATTATTCCGTCTGTGACTTTGTGCGGGATATTTTTAGTGGCACTCTCCTCTTCGCCGACCACACAAAAATCCACAATGCCAGTTGTCTTGGCGCACTGGAGACAGGCCTTGGTATGATCAAACGATCAAGGTCTCATCTAAATGAAAGTGAGTGGGCACACGTGTGTGCATATGTCAACCAACCGGTATCACGTCGTTCATCTTGGCTGCCTCGTCAGAGCATAATTTTGCTAGCAAGTATTTTTGAACGACTTTGACTACATACCACATATGGTGCGTTTGCTCCTTTGTCAGCCTACTAGCATTTTGTAGAGGATCAATCGTGCAGTTACTAGAATGCACAGCCTTGTTCTGTGTGTGGATGGTCCAAAACATGTCTTCTGCGCTCTCGAAGATAATAAAGACACTGTCTGAGTCATTCTGTAAGAGCATCTCAGGAAGTTTTTCTGACGCCAAATATCAGACGTTATATGGCGAACTTAGCTGGCATTAAAGGCTTCGGATTCTGTCACTGCCTTCCGGTGACGGCAGTTGTGAATAACTTACGGCAAACGTTGGCTGTAGAATGCTTAGCGCAGGTTGTTGGCCCATCGTATTCGAACAGCTCTCGAAAATCGCTCATTACACTTACGATTAGTCTCCGCTTCGCCGGATGAGACTCTCACACTGAAGGGCTCAATAGGTGTTTGTACTCTCAATAATACAACATAGTGTTTTGCAACAAATGTGCCGAGAGTTAGGTCAGCAAAACTGACAACCGGAAACCTATTAAGCAAGCCGCTCACCTCTGTACTCACTTCTACCCCTCCCATGCTCCGTTCACAGTTAGTAAGTCTGAGTGGCTCTCGGGCAATGGTATGTCTTACCTTGTCGTACTTTCAAACTCTTCTACTTCCGGCTGGCGCCACGAACGCACATGGACCTACACTCTCCATGTAAATTGCAGGCCACAAATCTTGAAAGCGGCTTTGGAAAGCGCGATATGCTCCAATCTCATAAACACAGTGACACCACTAGTTATTAAATTGATTAACCATATTTATCATGGAGTAATACTTCTGGTATTAATATGTGAGTGTGTATACAATATTTTGTCAGATATACCTATAAACCAAGCAACTATGTGACCTGCAAGCGGTGGAGACAACTGCGACCACATTGAATTTTGACGAAAACATCATGAGTTACGGCGGTTTCTAGCTATCGTCTGTTTAAGATAAGTTCACTGATACGGATTTGGTTGGCCTCATTCGTCGCGCTAGGTGAACTAGTCTTTATTCCAGGATTAGCGGAGAATTCACAGTCCACGGCTGTTATTCGCAGCGATTTATGTAGCATTTGTTCGATTGAATTTGCTCAAGTTCCCTACTTGAGTCGTTAGACCTTTAAAATGAAGACTCCGTGAACCGCACAATTTGGGTGATTCAAGCGACCGGATCGTGACACAAATTCCGAATATTGGTGGTAAGTGAAACACTGCGATTACTGCAGAATTGTTTCAGCGGTCTAGACGATTAATACACGATTCACGCTCAGACAGTCAAGTCGCCCTGTCCAAGTTACTACATCCTTCACGATACTCGGCGGACATCCGTCGATCGGAAAGACAAAAAATTAAGGAAGGGTGTGGCGCCGCTCTTGTGATTATGTGGACAGCACCCCCCAGTGTTTTGTCGGCAACTGTTGTTCCATTGTTTCACTGCGAACACGTCAGACCAGCCTCATGCATACTCGGTAGACCATCTATCTATTCAATGCTCTACCAATATGGTAGACGCACACGAAAACTTGTGAGGCCTGCTGAAGAAGTTGAGGGTTTCTACATGTGTAATGCTGGTCTGTGTAAAAACGTCCTTTCACCGTTATTTAAAACCCATACCCCACCAATGCCCCATGGGAACAAGTTTCTACTGATAATAGTTACAGACACATTGCTGATACCTTCCGCGAAGCTATGGATTACTCAGTACCATTTTACCCTGCGAGCAGCCGAAAGCTGCAACAGTGATTGTGGCCTCGGATGTTAAATATGGCTCACGTAGACCTCAGGCGGAGGTTCCGTTCAGAACATCAAGGGACATTGGTGACCATCTTCTGTACGTGAAACCTCAAAATCGATACACCAAACAAGCCAGGATAGATCAACTGTATTTTCAATAACACACAACCCAGAGCTACATCTGAAAACCATATGAAACCGAAACTAATGGGTTCCGGCCAACCAGCCCATAGGGGCTTATACACTCGAACAGGAGGGTTTCCGAAGTTCTAAATGACTTCCACATTACGGTATGTACAAACTGTGTACCGAACCGCTTCGCAACAAACAGTATCAACACCTTTTGTGAAATTTCCAAAGTGGACAATTCACTGGGTGCATTGTTAATGGCACTTTGGAAGTCTAAAGTCGACTTCTGGACCTGACTGTATATCCCCTGTAGTCCTTGCCCATGAGGTTGTGGAGTTAGTTGTCCTGTTAAGCACCCTACTTACACAGCTCGATGTGTTGGAAGCGATGATCGGAAGTCAGAAATCGACGAATATTATTGTCTTCTTCAGAGGTAGGCATCGTAATTAGTCCTGTAACTGTCGTAATCAAACGCTCAATCTCAAGCTCTCTCCAGTAATCATCAACACCGGTTTCCTGGGGGATTCTTGTGCGCTATCATATCACGGTTAAAAATTGATTCACAGAATCCTGCTGCTGATAGTGGGGAGAAGGCTGACGCTGCCAAACTTGACCTCGCCAAGGCTTTTAATCATGTGATTCATTCTATCTTACTCGACGAGCACCACCGCTGTGGTGTTAGGGTTAGCATTCTCCACTAAACCCAGTTATGCCTGTCAGGCCACTCCTGCCGCGGGCAGACGGGTCCCCCTCTGTACTGCGCCTGACTTATCTCCATCGGAACCCCACGGGGCTCCAAAATGAGGCCACTACCTCCCCATTTTATCGTTCAAAGTAACGGCCCATTAAGTGCCATTTGTTCATTATGTTTTGAAGTCAACCTGTTGTCCGGAGTGGCTCTTACGCGAGCTCCCTACGGACTGATAGTAGCATCCTTTACCAACGGTCCAAAACAAACCTCCTGGGGTTCTACTGCGGCAGATGTTACAGACAAAGGAAAAAGGCCTTGGCGCTGTTGTGTGACACGTTTTCTCGAGGACCTCCAATACTGGGGCAGACGCTAAAAGAGATATAGCGCGCCAGCTCTCCTGGAGCCTTCGTTTGAGAAATCTGTACTATGGTGCTTCAGAAACCCGTTCAACAGCTTTATTCTTCCTAAACTCAAGCAAACTTACCCTTGAGACTTTTCAGACGTGTATAACGAAGATGGTTCACGAGTTGAGTGTAAAGCCCCAAATTGAACGGCTTCATGAATCCAACCACTTCCTTCTCGACCACCACAGTCGGCGAAGACAATCTGTTACTGGCTTTTGTGACTATGAATACAGCGAACCATCCGTTTTGATCACAGAATATCATTGCGAATGCTGTAGTGGATCCAGACACCACGTGTTTGGCTACGAACAAAAACTAGTGTGGTGAAAATAAAAGGAACTGGCTCAGCAGTTTGTGAAGGTGTGTTGGTCTGGAGTTTCATCTCAATGGATGGATGTGTCCGATGGATAAAATCCACTGTGTTGGTTTACAGGGATTTTTGTTCACAATAGAGGCAATTCTGACGACATAAATCTGGCGATACACAGAAGTAGATAGTGACCCCGTTGGTCATTAAACCTCCACGTATCCAAACACAGGCAAAACGGAGTGAAGGGAAGACGGACTGCTTATGACCTTCGATTCGTCTGGCTTAGGCACCAAATGCGCATGTAAACTTGGTTCAGGTAAAAGGTGCAACTAAAGACCCTGAATTGTAAAACATTATCCAGACGCCACAGAAGTCACCTTGGAGCTCTTATCAAAGTACTAGACTCCCGGGAAGAAAACGAATGACCTAACCATGTGTGATTTGCATGGCCCTCCGCAACGTGTTTTCGGTGGAGGAAAATGAAGGACCTGTATATTGTCAGCGGATGCATGAGACCTCTAGACTGTTCGTGAAGGTTGTGAAACGAGTTTGGTCAGGAGTTGTGAGTGGGACAAAGGCTTGGTCATGACCGGTGGAGAAAATGGCCGGTCGGAAGGATCCATACAGGCCACTTTTAAAGGAACGACGCTAGATGACTCAGCAGTGCCATCACGATTAGTGATCGTCTTTACATTCACGAACTTCATACAGACTGTCATAGAGTGACTGAAGGGATTTTTTCTTGCATCGGCTGTGGCGCACACGATGAGACATGTGCGCTGGTCTTCGTGTACGTGAGTCTGTCTCGAGGCGATCCTCGTCAGCGTGGGACTTAACTTGCACTGGTGCAATTCCAAAAACGCAGCGTACAAAGATGTGCCTGTCTCGAAAGTGGTCCTGAAATTGGTGAAATTTCCATCCGGCTGGCGTTAGGCACTGTCATAGACAAGCTTGGCCAGGATGCAGCCGAGGTCTTCCATGGTGGTGTTGAGGATTCCAATCAGAAAGAGGGGTGGAGTTTCCGACCAGTTTGAATAGCACGCCACAGCAAAGGTGGCGGCTCCAAGTTAACGGTGGAAACGTTTCACCAAGTCATTAGCCACTGGTCGGTAGGCGGTTGTTCTGATGCGCTCACAATCAATTAAGTGCTGCAGATCGCGAAACAGCGTGGGTGTGGACTGAGAACTGCGGTCAGCAGTGATAAAAGCTGGTAAGCGAGGGAGAATGTCCAGGCTTCCATCAACGTCCGTGAGATGTTCTCGGTTACGATGTCACTTATGAGCTTTGATTGTGGCCAGCATATGGAACAATCACTGCAAGCAAACAACTGGGTTAAGCTGTTAGGGGGTGGGAGTGGGTCTACTGAGCGAACATGAACGTGAGTGAAGCGGATGGCTGGCACATTGAAGAAGCTGTGTGTGGTAACAGGGTGCCTGTACAGCTTGGTTCACCGACATGACAGGGAGTGTTCAACCCACTTACTTATACCCCTCCGCATGTTAAGCCAAACGAGATGGTCAGTGATTATTTGGACAGTGGAAGGGGTGATAAAGTGGGAGATAGGATGAAAGTGACCAAAAATATTTCGCTGGCGCTTAGAAAAGAAATGGGATTCAGGTTAACTGGCAGAGGTACAACAGTGGATTTTGAATTCGGAGCAGAAATAGCAGGTGAACGAAATCCAGCGATAGTTGGGAGCATACCTAACTAAATTCTACATGGTTGTGTCAGGCCGCCGCCATGGCTTCCACGTCAACAGGTGATGTGGACAAACTATGAATATGTACGCGGAATAAAGCCTTTGTGACAGGCTGCTTGAACCGCCGATGTACCCAATGTCTGGCGTGAGCTGGTGAGAAAAGTCTGAGCGGCGGGAATCTTTCGGAAATTACTTGTCTGAAGAAAAGCTTTAAGCGTGCGTTAGGGGTTTGTGATCAATAAATATGGTAAAACGACCTTCTTCTAGCACTCATCGGGGACGACTGACGGTGGGGTAGATGGCCGGCAGTTCTCTGACAGAGGCACTGCACCTTTTTTGGACAGGTCCTGACTCTCGGGAGAGAAACGGCAGTGATGAGACTTGATTGCCGGCGGCTTGGTGCTATACAAAACCGACAGCAAACTGAAATGCGTCAGACTTCAAGACCAACCTTAGATGTTTGTCGGGAAAAAGATGTGGTCTTCGCCAGAGCCTACTGGACGGATTTCACAGCGGCGATGGCTGCCTGGTTGGAGACTAACTTTTTGCGGTTATTTCGTGGCGGGTCCATCCGTGGCTTTAGCACGACAGAACGCTTGAAAATGAAACGAAAATAATAATCAACCACCACCGAAAATCGACGGAGATCTTTTTAGTTCTGTGGCAGTTGGTAGCCAGAGATCCGGTTGATTTTTTTCGTTAATGGCCTAATACCGTGTCTGTAAACACGATGACCAAGGAAGTCGATTGGAGGAGCACCGAGGGCGCATTTTGGTAGGGTTGATGGTAATGCCATAATGAGTTAAATTTTCAGAGACCGATGTTCTTGGACCCTGTGGTTGTCTGCGAGTACATCGTTGATAAAGACAAACATTCCAGTTCCCCGCAGAACCCCAACAACATCAATCCGGTAACCTCGTAGCCGACTCGGCCGAGTTGGCCTGCAGTAGGTCAGGCGCCGGCCTGTCTATCCTATCTGTATGAGCTGTCTCTTCCGAGATTGCTGCATCCCACTGAAGGCCACGTTAGATCCACTACTCGCCACTCCGAACAAACAGAAGTCAGGCGCGTGTAAGTGTGGCTACAAAGCGTCCAAAGATGTGAGTGCACAGATAGCCACGGTAGAAAAAGCCCTGAATGATACTCAGAGAACTTTATCTGACATGAAGTCAGAACTGAGCTTGTTGAATGAGTACATTGCCCTGGCCCCTCCAGGCGCTGCAGCTGCTCGCAAGACAGTGGCTTTGTCCACGGCTTAAATTGATGAAGTTGCGACGAGCTTGAAGGACAGAGCACTTCGGGAAAAGAGGCTTGTCTTGTGGGGACGATTTCCGACTACACTCTCTCCAGGGGAACAAGCCAGAGCGGTGCTAAACGCTTGTTTTTCTCCAGAGTCTACAAAGAATGGTTTCCGCCAGCAGACTTTGCTCCAAAGCTACCAAGAAGTCACTGGGACTCCTTGTGATGTTACCTGCTGAGATTAGCACAAAGGAATTACTGGAAAAAGCGGTTGAACTAAAAAAAGCACGTCAACCTCAGGAGAGTCTCTCTAGATCGCTCACTGCAGGGGCGGCAAAAGCGCTCTCAGCTTGCTAGAGCAAGGTTATGCGACAAGGCTGACCAAAAAACCCCAAGCTAGCGTTAAGGTCCTTATCCCTGATGTCAAGAGGAAACCGGTGTCCTCGGACGAACCGACCCAAGCACACACTTCAGAGGCCACTACCCCTATCTCACTGGAAAGTCAAGCGCCTGTGGATATGCAGGGGGCCGGTTAAACAGATCCCGAAGGTGTTAAGGACCATCGATGTTGTAGGCCCCCAATTATCCCACGAAAAAACAGCCGCTAAAAAATATTTTATTCTCAAGCTTTACAACCCAGTGAGTCTGCTGGGACCCTCCCTGCGTCAAAAATGTCTCAAACATGTCTCATTCCGGCGGCTCTCTCCCCGGCTGCATCGGGGCCATTTCGTCCTATACTCTCTTCCAATCTACAACTTTATCCAAATTTTCGAGGGTGCAAAAC
>QNGE01007934.1:0-19927 GCA_008508345.1 Paragonimus westermani
CAACTGCTTTAATGAGGTTTGTTGTGCAGTTTAGTCCTGCACCGTAATCTTGCTGCATTAACATTGCTTGACAGCATCTCAATTGGCTGGATAGTCCACGCAAACCGTCAACGTCGCCAGCGACTAACCTAGGCCCCACGAAAACCTCTTTACTTACCGATTGCATAATATCATGTCGGCGACCAAACTGCTGGTGCAAAATCCTCATTNTGGTGCGAACTCCCCATAGCCTCTGTAAAACCCACCTCCTTTGACAAGAGTGTACAGTGCCCAATTGCCTATTTTGCCCTACCATGACAATAATGCAACAAGTACAAAAGCTTCGATCTTTCGTCAACTAACTTGTCTATCACGTTACCTTCAAAATATCTGAGAAAGGAGAAGTAGTTCTTCGAGGACCCATCGAAACCATCCACTTCAATTTTCGGAAGACCAACTCCAAGAACCAAAGGTCTGAGAGCTCGCACTAACGACTCGAAAGGGTCTAAACAAAAAGGGTTTGTTCCGGAGGCCCTCGATTGACCAGGGCGGCATGGTATACTGAACTTACTACCGGCTGTCGGGACAGGCCCAGATTTCGCGGCCCTATCCTGTCTTTTATGGAGTTCAAGCAGTCTACTTCTCACTTCTAGCTCCACTGCCTTCAATACCAGCTCTTCCTCTAGCAGGTCATCAGAAACTTCATTAAAAACATTCACCAGAGCATGATTTAGCAAAACGGGTAAAACAACACGGGATTTGAAAACGCTCTCCATCTTCTCCAGTGGGGCTGCCACCGTCCCTATCGCTTTCCCTGGGCCGGATCCCTGCTTGATTCTAGAGACCTCAAACAAACAACGAACATGCTCAGCAGCACTCAGTTCAGGTGGGGCCTTAGCATTAAGAAAGTTTCTGGAATTACTTAAAAGATTTGGCATGAATGGATCGTTCGTGATTTTTAAAGGATTAATATTAATAGAAAGGGGGACGTCGCCGTAGTTACGAGTAGTCAAATTATTCTCGTCCAACATGGGGGCTGGTTCATGGGACATTGTAGCAGCCTCGATTAGTAAAGAAGTGTTTGATCGTCCGGTATAAAAACGCTGGTCAAGAGTGGCGGGATCAATCTCGATAACGCCATGATTGTCAGGACCGGTAGAACCTTCCACGATGTCCGACTTCGTCATTCTTGCAGAATTCCGGAATTTTAAAACTGGATTGCGTTCATATTCGTCCTTGTTAGAGTGCAAACGTCTGGGTCAGATGTTGAAGAATTCGAGTACTATTGAATCGTTCGCTAACGATTCAAGTCCACACCGAGTCACGCATAATCTGTTGGTCCAGTAAATGCCTCTCAATATTCAACGACAGAGTTAAGCTATCCTAGAACCGTTTAACGAGAAGGCGCTCGTAATAACTGGGTTTAATACGGTACTAATTGAACCAATGTACAAGAAAATTGTCTCTCACCTCGAATGTGAAAATCTTCAGACATCAAAGAAAGTGCCCGAACAACAAATTAACAACCAGGCACCGATCAACAATGGTGGACAACAAAACGGGTTGAGCTCACTCAAACAAAAAGGTCATTGGTTTGGTCAGAGCAGAACGACTGTTCATGCATCGAGAAACGACGGGAATCATAAGTAACTCAAGGAAAAATACGGAAGAAAAATGTCCAATTTCGGTATTTGGAAGTTTACAGAGCTCGGACTAAATAGGGGTAAGGGAAACGGTCAAAGTAGGTTGTGTGAGAACAAGGAGGAGTAATGTATCTCATTTGGGGAAGAGAGTAGAGCGTGGGGCAACCTTCCAACATCAAACAAACCTCAGCAATTTCGAAATAACGCAACGGACCTTGACAAAATCAACAGCGATTGCTCGTGGCATTAATCGTTTCATCACATTCCAAGAAAGAGCTGCAGCAGTGAGGGCCTTGATACCCTCGGGATAATCATGCTGAAAATTCTCGACCGGTCACTAATCTCACCAAATTCCATAGCGGACTGGAGCGTGCACTGCAACATTTTTCTATCAAAGTCTTCTTGCTGTGTTGCTGCGGTCACGGATAAAGGCAAACCTGGCGTCTTGCACCCGCTAATCGCGTGATTTCGGCAGTCATCCGTTCCATAGTTGCTCGTGATGTGTTCGTCTGCATGTTAATACCATGAGGTGTTTGTTAAGATGTGCATTAGGTGCAAAACACGCTTTGTTACTATTTAAGGCATTCAGAAAAACTGAACGGATATGCTGTAAATCAGTCTTAGTGTCTTACCCTTCTGAGCCAATTCCTTTAAGTAAATTATTCCAAAGTTCTAGTTGATCCCAACCTTGGAGACTGTTGCACACTCCCCCCTGCTTGACCAACTGCTGGTACCCGTGTCACTGAGAACAACGTCACCAAGTAGGAAGAATATGGCACTTGGGAAACACTCACTTTTCATATGTATTGTTTTAAGGATACCACCATCAGACCAATCACTGGAATCCACTGTTGAAATGCATCGCCGCTTCCAACGGTTGACATTCCTTTTTGATGGCAGTCGCATCAAATTCTTGTTGGCTCGTCGACTTCTGCACATTCTTAACTTGCTGTAGTGGATAACAGGAAGGCAGATATTTCAGCCAACCTCTTTCGGAAAGAAGCAATAGACTCTAGTTTTGCTCTCCTTAGAGCTAATCAGTAGTGCACATTCTAGCCACGGCCGGGAATTGAACTCCGGCCATTCCATTCACGAGGCACCCGTGTTAACCAGTGCGCAATTGACCTCAAATTAGGCACGACTGAATTATCAAATCTGAACGCTTGACCACTTTCGCTTGTGGGCAATGATCAGGTTGCCCGATCATCTTGAGAGGAGACATAGTAAATGTTCAGTCAACTGGCGCGGTGATCAACAAGATTACCTGTAGTAGCATGTAGTGCGCCGCCATTTTGTTTTGCCACACATACTCCCTTCAGCCTCCTTTCAGGTCCTCGAACACGTGGGTTGGCCGCGTCCGTGCAACGGGCTGAGGAAGGTGACCAACCAGAACCTGAGGTCGGCGGTCAGTGAGCGTGAGACCACGTCTGATTGGTGGGAACTCCCGGACCGTGGGGCCCTGTATATATATATGCACGAGGACACGTTGCTGATTGAACTCTCTCGGTATCTGAGTTGCGTTAATACACGTTTCTTTTTGATTCGTGGTTTTTCCTATTCTGTGAAGTAGACCTATTTGTGCTCGATTGCGAACGTTAGACATTGTGTGCACTGTAACCTGTGATTGACCCATTTGGAATATTACAATTTTGGCACCCACGGTGGGACAAATTTCCGGATAATGCTCAGTTCATCAGATACCGAAGAGATGCCGAAGCTTGTTCGAGCGACCGAAAAACTGTGTTTCGGACAGCGGACATGCATTTCGTGTGCGACAGGAGCATGGACTCCCAGCACCAGATAAATACACGATTGAAGAAGACTTTCATATTTGGGAAACCCAGGTGCGCCTCCATGCGCGACATTTTAACCCAGACCAGCAGGTGGACATCGTACTGACTTTGAGTTCTCGTGAGTCTTACGGCAAAATCGTTGAATTTGATATTCCGGAGATTCTCGAGGACCTATTCCACTTTCTGCGACGAAGGATATCAGGTCTGCGCCCTGCAGTTGAACATCGAAAGAAATTTCGTGAGAGACGCCAGCTTAGTGAGGAAAGGATTATATGCAGTAATTGAGGAGACTCGCGAGGATGGCGTTTGCGAAAGAGACACGAGTGCAGAAAAATGCCGCATTCTAGAAAGATTTTCAGAGGGAATTCGTCAACTGCAATGTCAGCGCGAATTTCTCATCAGCTCTCCCAAAACCTTGGCTAAGGCTAAGAAGCTGGCTGAGCTGTTAGACCAAGTGGAACATGTTGAGTCCGGAGATGAAAATTTTGCTTGTCTGACTCAGAGCAACCCCGTTGACCGATTGCAGGGTCAAATAGTCCGCAGAAGCGCTTGCACAAGAGGCGGATATTGTACACAATGCCATCCGAAAGTGAAAGCTCTTGACTGGCAGAGATGTTTAACCTGTGGCGGGCATGGACACCTGGCGCGTGAGTGCCCATTATTCGCCCGGAAGCGTACACATGCTGGTAAGTCTCCCGTATGCCAATCGCGTATTCCTTTTTTCCAAATGTAAGGATAAAGATGTTGCACTATGCCCTGTTCTGAAAGCAAAAGTTTGCGGTCGTGACCATGAATGTCTGTTAGATTCCGGGTCCGTATGCAGCCTGCTTAATAATGAGACATACACCACCTGTCAGTTTGCTGCAATAGCGGGGCCTGTCAGCCAGGTTCTAGCCGTGAATGGACAACCGTTAAATATATTTGCGCGTGTTCGCGGAACAGTGCAGACAGGAAAGTGGACGTGTATACTGAAGTTCTTGGTTGTCCCAAAGTTACCGTTTCATGTCGTTCTGGGCATTAACTATTTGATAACCATGCAATGTATCCCGGACCTACCTAACCTGGCCGTACAGGTATATAGCGAACGTTTTCCGCTGAAACCTGTGTACAAAACACTGTCAGGTGTTGTGGAGGTCCGTAGAGGACAGCATGTAACGAAAGGGGAAATGCACGCCGAAGATTTTCAACAGTCGTTTGATCGATTGTAAGAATCGTTATGCACTACCCCCATTCTGGTGCTCCCAAACACAAGAGCGGACACAAAAATGTTTATCTTGGATACTGACGTTAGTGACGTCGCTATAGGAGCTGTACTATCTCAATTAGAAAATGATGACAAAGAGCATGTTATTGCCTACGGAAACCGAAACCTAAACAGAGGTCGAAAGGAACTATCGTACCACTAGTAAGGAGATGCTTGATCTAGTGCATTTTATTAAATACTTCCGTCACTATCTCCTCGGAATGCGTTTCTTGGTTCGAACGGACCACTCTTCACTCCAATGGCTGCAGAATTTCAAGGACCCGGAGGGGCAAGTGGCCCGTTGGCAAGAGTTTTTACAAGAGTACAACTTTGAATGTAAACACAGGCCTTGCTGGCGTCACGGAAATGCCGATGCATTATCTAGAAGACTGATTCGCGACCATGGCGATTGCCCTCGTGCACGGGGTACTCCATGATGATCATCGTCAGGTTAGAGGAGAATGATTGATGGGCTGCCATTCAAAGTAGCGATGCAGATCTCCAGATCATATACAGACGAATAAAAGAGGGGGGCACATCCGACCACCCAAGAGATGGCAGGAAGTAGTTGGGAGGCTCGTTGCTTGTGGTCGTTGTGGAACCATCTCTATAAAGCCGATGATGTCCTTTATTATCAATATGGCCCGACATATGAAAGCCAAATTGCGGTCCCAGAATCTGCGGTTCAATTTGTTTTGCAGGAACTGCATGAGAATTTGGGGCACGCGGGCCAGAACTAACTTGAAGAAGCTGCGAGACGACGTTTCCGGTGGCCCCACCGACGAAGAGACGTCAAGAATGTGTGCAACAGTTGTGGTCTGCGTGCACAATGCGCACCGTTACAGAGCATGCTGACGGGGTATCCGAATGAAATAGTAGAAGTTGACATCGTCGGGCCACTACCGGAGACCACCCGAGGGAATAGGTACATTCTCGTGATGGTAGATCAATTCACTAAGTGGTGTGAAGCTGTGCCAGTGCCACTGGCGGATGGCGGAACTACCGCCAAATTCATCTTCGACCATTGGATCTCGCGCTGGGGCGCCCCAACTCAATCGCACACTGACAGAGGATCAAATTTTGAGAGTACATTGATGCATGAACTGTGTAGAATATTGGGCATAAGGAAGACAAGGACGACCGCCTATCATTCTCAGGGTAATGGTGCCGTGGAGCGCGTCAACCGCACCCTGAAGTCCCTCTTGAAAGCGTTTGTGAGTTCAGAAAACACCCGTTCATGGGACGAAGCCGTATCTCAGTGCCTGCTCGCATACCGTGCTAGCGTCCACTCTTCTACCGCAAAATCACCGCACTACCTGCTAACCGGAGGAGAGATGCGACTGCCGTCCGACTTGCTGGTACCCAGATTGTTGCCAGATAACCTATTAACTTCAGACTATCGCGTTCAGCTACGTGACAAAATGGCGAAAGCACATGCGTTAGCACGGGAACACCTGCGGACGGCCCAAAGGAGCCAGAAGGATTACTACGATAGAAAAGCATATGGGAGCCCCTTGAAGCCCGGCGATAAAGTTTGGTTGCGTGCAGAAGTCCCAGAAAATGGAATTCCAAAAAAATTATTTTATGAGTTGAAGGGTCCATACGTTGTGCACGACATCATTCTCGAATCCAACTGCACTATACGGGACGTTAACAACAATAGGTCCGGATTCAGAGTGGTGCATTTCAATCGTTTAAAGCCGGATACTACATGACAGGATCGATCGATTAAGTGCGAGGAGTTGGAAGTAGCTGGGGGGTGCACTGCACCGTCACAGGGGAGCAGTCCGAAGCACTGCGGCCGGTGCTCTCGACGGGGAGGAGTAGTGCCATCAAACTACCGCTCACTCTCTGCCTACTCCTCTGGAAGGTTAAAACAAAAGCATTTTCACTACTATAATGTAAGGAATTCATGAACTGGACACTCCACAGAATTATAACAAGTTCAATATTTCAAACATTGTCTTTGCTTTGGAGATTGCAGAGACATTAATGGTCTACCGATTACACGCGGCAGTAAAAACCAGTTCGAGCTTTTCTCCTCCATTCCCAGTATCCACGGGAGTTTCTCAAGAATCGGTACTTGGTCAACTGTTGTTTCTGGTACACACCAATGATTTCCCCTAACTGATCACTAGCAACAATCTCCTATATGCTGATGACTTAAACATCTGACATTCACGTGATTGCAGTGCATTGCAGATTGACCTTGGTCGTATAAGGTGCTGGTCAGATGACTGAATTTTCCCTTTAAACAACAGCAAGTATGCACGCAAGTCACTCAGAGGAGACTCAGGGAACCTATTCTTGATAAACAGTGCACAAAGTGAAACAGATATCGCGAAAGTTGACCTTCGAAAAAGACTTAAGGATTTGGCTGTCGTCTGGTTTATCCTTCTCTCATCACTGCCGGTTGGCAGCCAAAAGGGGTTTTATGACTCTTGGGATGTTAAAAAGAGCCTTCTTCCGCATAGATCGGAACGCCTTTCACACGCTTTGTTGAAGGCCACATGAGAGCATACCAGTCAGGTCGTCTACACCGGTTTGAAGAAGGACATACTCGCCATTGAACCTGTCCAGCGAGTGGCCACCAAAATGGTCGCTGGCTTTTGACATTTCTCTCATGAGTCTCGCCGCGAAATTCTCGATCTTTATCCAATTGCGATTCAAAGACTCCGAGGTGACTCAATTCTTACACACTTTCTGTTTAGCGCAGGACTCATACAGCAATTCTTCACTCCAGTAGCTGATAACGGTCGAAGAAGTCACGACAAGAAGTTCTGTAAACGTTGACCTCAAACCTACATAAGACATCAGTTCTTTCCTTATAGAGCCATCAAATACTGGAAGGACTCACGACTAGAGATTGTTAACTGCTCTCCTATGGACCGTCTCAAAGTGTTATTGGATCCTCACCCACTTGAGAAACTGTTAGATTAGCAACTTACTCTATTCTGCTTAATTATTATTTCACTCTGTTCTTGATACTTTCTGTAACCCACGAGAGCTGTGCCACATCCTGTTTCCAACCACTGCCTTTCGTGTCAACAAACGGACATCAGGACAAACAAACTGACTGGATCCGAATGGTTTGAGACCCAGCCTCAAATCCGTGTACAAATCGTTGGAATAGCTGAAAACTAGTGCAGTGTGAGCACGAGACGTTAAAACTGGCAATAACTACTCTGCTGACACTCCATGAAAAGACCCGGCTGCAAGAACTTTTCCAAGGCATGAAGCCGGACGACAACCCCCCACTACGCTGCCGGCAAGAATGCAGCAACTCACTGGGAACTCGTACATAAACGAAACCCTCGCCTAAAAACTCTGGCTTAGGATATTGTCAGAAGCAACGCGACCGATGCTTCCCGTTACACGTTCAAAAACGTTTGCTGGGACAACGAATATTTCTCAAGCTGTGGACCGCTTTCAAATACTACTCGGTCAATTAGATGTTACCCGATTCAAGTGCTAATTAAATGTCACTTAAGTGTACCACATCCTATTGCACGTTCTGAGGTAGGCACGTGTGGTCCTCATAGTTTGGTTACCCCGAAACGCGGTCCAATAGAAATCGGGGCTCGAAGAGCAGAAATCGCAGCTTTGCAGGCTGCCGCCCTATTATATCGCCCAGGCGACAATTCAAGTGGTCATAAACCGACTGTTGGTGCCACAGACATTCAGGTGGCCGAGCCACTCGTGCACCAAACCCTGCCGCCACGCGTCATCAAGACGATGCAAACTCAGCGAGGGACCCTTAACGGCGAACAGTTTTGCCGCCGCTGACCATCCTTGTCGCCCAATTTTCGCACGGGATAAAGATACCGAAAACAAGTTCCTGGTTGAAATAGGGCTCAATTTGGCGTATATCCTTCTGAAAAGAACTAGGCGTGTATTGCGTGCAGACCACAGCTTTGTACTGTAACTGGCGCTTCTATAACTACTTATATGGGCAGCGGTCATTAACTCAAAATTTGGACCTCCGGCGGACATTCTCCTAAATGCTTACAATTGCCGCAGTGCCCTTCGCCATAATCAGCATCGCTTTTCACTGACATTTCAACCTTCTGGTTGATACAAGACGCCCTCAGTTAACTGATTTCGGCACCAATTCAAGAATACGTGTCACACATATCGGTTGCCGCCATAACGCCCATATATGCCCAACCAGCCGCCACAGTGCACTTTTCGGGTCTCTTCACTGAGTTCCAACACCTTGTTTGCACATCGTCGGATATCCCGCCAGCGACCTCTAACGTCACACACCACACTAGAGCTGGGCAACCCCCGTCTCTGCACAACCTTGCCGATAGGCACCCGACATCTTCAAACTCGCCAGGGCAGAGCCCGGCTTAGGTTCGAACCCGAAAAAATGCGCCCCTCAGACAGTCTATGGACTTCACCGTTGTATATAGTCCCTAAAGATTTGGGTGTTTGGCATCCATAAGGAGAGTACCAACGGATAAATAAAACATACGAGGTTTTACTATTCACTTGCATTGAAATACTATATCCAGCAAGATAGATCTGATACATTCCAATCACCAGTTCATGGTATCCAAAAAAAATATACCTGAGACAACAGCTACAATTCCTTTTGGCCTTTTAGAGTTTCTTCAAATGTCACTTGGCTTGAGCAACGCAGCTCAAAATTTTCGAAACTACATTCCTGAAGTGACGCGCGGTTTGGAATTTGTCTACCTCCATTTGGACGATATACTAGTAGCAAGTTCATCACAAGAACACCTTACGCACCTTCGCACCTTGCTGGAACTCTCGGTCCAACACGAAACCACAGTTAGTTCCACCAAATGCGAACTAGAAAAGGCCGCGATGTGATTTCTGGGTCGCAGGACCTCAGAAAATTGAATCGCTGTACTCACGGATAAGATAATAGTCATCTGTGAATACTCCGAACCAAATTCCTTTGAACAACTTCGTCGTTCTAGTGGTCTGATCAACTACTAGAAACGTTTCATACGTCACTGAGTGCAACTAATGCAGCAAATGACCAATCTTCTCCGTGAACGTGCATGCAAATTTCGGTTCACAGAGACTGCATGCTCTGCATTCGTTGGACTCAAGGATGCGGTGGCCGGTTCAGCTCCTCTTGCTCGTCTTAATTCTAATGCAACACTGCCAGTCGTAACGGACGCTTCGGACACAGCTGTTGGTGGTGCGTTGCAGTAGGTCGTTGAAGAACAATGACAACTCTTCTAATTTTTCTCCAAACGTTCACAACTCACTAGGCCCCGCTACAGCACGTTCGGCGGATAATTGCTGGCCATCTATTTGGGCATCTGCCACTTTTGCCATTCGGTGAAAGGCAAGACATTCAGGGTTTACAGTGGCCATAAACCGCCAATCTATTCTTCAAACATGTCATCCGACACACATTTCCTAGGGGAAGTTCGGCACCTGGACTATATATCTCGGGGTACGACTGATATACTGCATGTCTCAGACGTCGAAAGCATTGCCGTGGATGCTGCTTCACGAGCCCATAGCCACAGCCCACCTGCAGGTAATGGTACTACGTTGGCAGCCATGGCTGTCTCATAAGCCACTGATACTGAGATTGAGCATCGCTAAAAATAGCTCTCTCATAACCCAGCCCGTACGTCCGACATCTTTGGAGGGCATGATCCTCTGCCACACTTAATAGTGCATACCTCGCCCATCAACACAGTGTTGAAGACACCACACTATTTTCCTCGTCATTGCGTACACGCTTCAGCCAGACTTGCCACTGAACGTTTCGTATGACTTGAGATAAACCATGACATCCGCAGGTGGGACTGCTCCTGCCTCCAGTGCCAAAGTCCCGAAATCCACCTTCATACGAAGGGCCCCCTTGGTATTTTCCCTTTGACAGACGCATGTTTTAACCACGTGAACGTTGACCTGGTGGGCCCCTAACCACCGTCAAATAGCCCTATTTGTCTGTTGGCGTGTGCTTATCGCTTCACAAGGTGGCCTGCAGCCATATCGCTACCTAACTGCTCATTAGAAACAATGGCCTTCCTGAAACGTTGGGTGGCACGCTTTGATCGTGCAGTAGTGTTGACCATAGATAGCGGATCACACATCGAAGGACATTTTGAGGCCCTCTCACCTACGTCAGGAAGCAAGCACATTCGCACTACGGTCTATCATCCGGCAGCAAATGGAAAAATTGTGCGTCTTCATCGCCGGACAAAAACCGCTCACAGTGTTCATGCTAATTTTTCTTGGAAAAAGGCACCCCGCTGGATTTTATGGAACAACGAAACAAGGTGAAGGAAGGCTTAACCGCTACTGCAACCGAACTAGTTTTAATGACACAATTAAGTTATCACTGAACTTGTCTTACCTGCACCTCCAGCATCGTACGATTTTGGCAGTTACGCAGCTCGTTTGGCGCACCACATGCGAAAGCTGCACCCGGCACAACCTATAGAGTAACCATCAGCCGTGTTCGTACAAGCCAAACTATCCCTTGGTACTCACGTCTTTCTACGTGCGGATGACTTACGTCGACCGCTGCACCCCCAATTCCCCGGACTCTATCTTGTCATCGCAGGAGAGACGAAAACCTTTACCGTTAGTCGAGATGGCGAAAGCAAGGTAGTTTATGTGGGCAGGCTGATACCAACATTTATGGAAGAACCATCGGCCACAGCTCAGTCGACACGTGATATTACTCGCCTGAAACTACCAGTGGCCGCAAAAGGTGGTTCGTCCCCAAAAACCCTGCTGTTTTTCATACTCTCGCAACCCCAACAACTGCTTCCCCTATCTTTAGGCATATTCTTCTTGGTACGGAGCTGCGCGATCCCGTACGTTTGCGAAGTATGTTAAAATTTCTTAATTTCTAACATAACGTTTTTGTCCACCTGCTCTTCTGAGTTATGGTTTGTTTGGCCTGGACAGAAATTTCCTCACTTAACCGTCGAATGTCTGTTTATTCATTTTTTCGAATTCTTGTGTACTCCGACGGGCAAAAACGAAGTGGCGTTGTTCTGGACCAGATTTATTCACTTGCTAGTCATCCTCCTTCTAGAGTATATCAGCTTTAGAGAAGAACATAAGAAGAAGAAACTAAAGTCAGTGGCACTGAAAGTTGTCTGTGAAACCGTCGGCCGTGGAAGTATTCAGTCTACCGGATAGGGAGCGTGATGAGTGATCCCCTTCTGCTCGTCCTTCGGGTAATTCATTGTGCCTTCTCTCTTCCAGACGATCTCAACATGATGCAGGAAGAGACAACCTACAGCTATCTATCGTACAACACTTGACAAGCCAGCTCTCTTCTCCCAAGTGTTGGGCAGACCGCTGCGATAGAGAGGAAACGCACCGAAGATTAAATAACAAAAACAAAAGAATCACACCAGCTCAGCAATATTTTACGACTAATCTTCCCTCGGCATTTGACATTTCATACCCCGTGCAACTATGCTGTGTTTTTATCAATCTGCAACTGTGATCAGCCAAAAAGACATGGCATACAATATTTCCTCTCTTTAGAATAACGAGTATCTGCGTAATGCTCACTAGCCTACTACGGGGAAACTATGTAGCGACTGTACTAAATGGTTTTGATGGTCGCATCCATCTGTTCAGTTTCGATGGTTTTTGGTTTTTCACCTAATTATCTTTTAGCCGAGCTTTCCACTTTATATTATCTGTCCGGGGCCCAAATCACAACTCACTTCGCGCCTCGCTAGCTTGACGTGTTCCTCTGCGTACTCTACTTTCCAGGGTGGATGGCAACACATGAAAGGCAACGCGCTGAGTCTTTGATTTCAATGCCGATCGGTTTTCAATAGTGAGTATTGAATGGGCATTATTCGGTTGGATCAGCTGTAACAGGAGCACTCAGGTACGTTTGCTTCAACGTCACTCATGTCCGCTGAAAGCTAGGCCTCCATAGGAGCAATTTGGAGTAGTGTTCCACCATGGACCAACTCTGTGATTTCTGGGAGTTTCTCAAATAGTGGCAGTGACAGAAGGGTGCGATAGAACGTTTGCGAAAAGAAGGCAATAAATAAGTGAAGAGGTGCTGCTTGTAGACTGGCGGTGATTGTCCAAATGCACTCTGCAGCTGCCACATTTCACTTGGACTGTGGCTGGTGTTTCACCACAGCAGGTGCGTAGAATCGCTCTCCTATGGGGTGCGCAGCTTGATTCTGATATGCCACGGTTGACGCCATTTTAGCCACATCCCTCCTTAGAATCTCGAGAGAGTAATTTGCTGCTTTCCGAACAAGGGAATTTGCGTAGATCGTTGCTCGGCAACCAGTTACAACCTAATGAATTCCAGCTCACCGAGAACGCGCGTGGAACTTTGCGTGTGTTGCTACGCGGGGATAAATTTTGGGCAGATGAAACTTCAGTCCACCCTGGAAACGTGTTAGAGTACTTGTCAGGTGAGCAGCTTCCAAGATACAGAAAGGAAATCAGGCCAACCGTTCCGATTGAGCGCATTGGAGAGGAAATATTTCGTGACATACTTATTGAGAACTACGGAAGTTGAGGGCGTGAAGTACAGGAGATAGCTGGTTCCATTTTTCGGGCATCTTCCTCCCAGCCCCTGAGTCTTTGTGCGCGATGTTCGAAGAGGGACTCCAAAGTTGGCATATTTCCCCACGGATCTAGAAAAAATGAGTGAGTAAAAATAATTGGGAATTTCAGCTTTGCCTGAGATTCAGGGTGAACCCTGATATATGCACTGATGGCAAAACAGATGGGTACTGTGACGAGAAGACCGAGTGAATTTTGAATCCTTGGGGCGCAGCTGGTTGGTAGTGACCAAGCTGGTAGAGTCTAAATTGGGGGGTGTACCGAAAGCCGATCCTGGGTAATCACCTATGGGAGTGGGTAGAAGGGGGCTGTCGCATGTAACTCGCTCCCTAATGTTGACAACAGCCTCATCCATTTAAGTCGTAGACGGCTCTACTGCCTTTAACCCGCAAAAATTCGTGGAAGGGCGAAAGCTACAGGTTCGTTGGGGGAGACCAATTCTACCTTCATACCCGACAAGGTACTCCGAAAATCCCACTGAGTAAACGGCAAAATTGGGGTTTTACACTGGCATGTGGCAGCATTGTGTGTGAACACGTTCTCAGCCACTGGTGTCGGCCGTACACACGTGTACTTTGCGTGTTTTTCAGCAGATAGCTCATGCAGGCAAAGGGGGTTATGTGGTAGCAGATAGAATATATTGTTTGTTCTTGGAGCCAGTACACCTAAAGTGGTACCAGTAGAGGTGCATTTGGCACTGAATGCCCTTCTGGACAATCACCACAACCACATGAGCTAATGAATTGCTGCCCGCTAATATTGCTGGATCTGGTGCATGTCACTGTGGAACTACATGTAGAAAGTATGATGTCACAGTTAATTTGTAATTATAGCCCGATATAATGACTCGATAACGACGAAAAAGTGAAGTAACAATCAGAAGCGGATAACCACGGGGGCATATGAAAACTGGTGTCCTCGGCACCGGTGTTGCGCAATACGGATGAGGTAGAACGCAAGTAATGAATTATTGCTCCACTTGGTTACGAACGGCGATAACCTTACTTAGAATGTGATGCACAGGCACCAACGAATCAAAATTGTGGGCAACCAACCATGGCAAAGATACGTTAATCAGAATTTAAGTTAGCTGCAAAACAGCAAGAAGAAATTCTTGGAGTTTTCGTTTACCTTGTACTCCATTAGTCTTGTAGGCCGGAGTAAAAATTTGTCCGGCCTATGTCGCCTTGTCCATGTATACACCACATGCACTATACTTTCCATAGAAATAGCATCCAGTGTATTTCGTTATTTGCCTGAAGGGTGAAACAGCGGGGGTGTCCGAACAATGCAATCTAAGGCAACATTTATGTGAACGTTGTAGGCGGACGAAACAACCCCATCACCCAAAACGGTTCACAGTTCGGCGGCGTCCGCAAAGTGTTCATACACATCTCCAAGTTTCGATTATTCCGCAGTTTGCCGATGACGAACACTAGCGTCATTGGCACAGTCATCTGGCAAACGTTGGCCACAGGTGTCCACGGGGATTCTTGAATAACCCAACAGCACCAATATGAAGCTGTTTATGGGCGCACTTTAAGCCCTCGTTTCATCTCCCGCTAAATGCTCGTTAAATACCCTCCTCCACATTGAATCGAATGTATTTGTCCCCCTCAATGAACATAATGCCGAATACCGGCGGTGTTCCCCTTGTTGTTCGTGTCTTCACCGACAACTCGGGTGAAAGTTCCCTGAAATTAAAAAAATTAATTTGGAGGCGTCCGGTGACAAGTTGGCTTCAAAAATCATCCTCAAAGCAATTGCTGTGGATCTACTCTTTATTTTGCCGACACTTGTTAGCGAATTTCATGTTAAATATCTTAGGTGCTCAAATTTGTACCCTACATATATCCAGGTTTTCAGGCGTGCTTTGGCCACCCATCACACGCAACGCAGCTGGGTTTCGGAAGTGCACAACGAAAGTGTTCTCTAGATGTTCGTAGGGGATGTCGATCACACGCGCATTAATATCGGCAATCGGTTTACCTAAAGCTAAGCGAATGTCGAACCATGACCATACAAACGCGCTTTGAAATATAATCACTACCAAATGGACCGCGGTTCATGCTAACAGGTAATCCCCTCAGAATCACCTCAGGAACGTTACCTACGGGCCAGTTCGATGAAATGATGGGTGTTAAAACGAAACCCCGCAGGGTCTTTCGCGCGACGGTCGACTCTTGAGGCAGAATGCAATATGCCATATAACGCCTTATAGATTAAAAACAACATGATTCAGAGAACTCGCGAAGGGATCAGATCAGTAGTCAACCTGAAATAACGGGAAACACGGACAGCCATGGTGTTAAGGTCCACTAAGCAGTAAACAAAAATTACACAATCACAAACAAAGACGGCGTCAGCAAACAGCGTCACAGCCGTTTGTTTTGAGAACGTGCTGCCTGTTTTAATCCACTTTAATGTGATTAAACAACCGTTGATCAACATGTTAATCTACCTTTAAAACATCAAAGGAGATAAGTGCCATTTATTGGTGCGATATTGGCTACAAGGATGTTGGAAGTGGTTAACTTTAGACAGGTTCTAGTACTACCTGGCGTGCTACTGTAGAGCATATTAACAATAATTAAACTAGGACCGCACTATTTACGAATCACCTGACCGATCCACCCTGATCAAAGAGTTAATGATAAAGCCATTCAAGAGCGACTCACGCCCTGTGACTGACGGCAGTCTGCGTCATGAACATCATCATAGATTATGATGCGTCTGAACACTAATGGCTGCTCCCTTCAGGAGAGCCGTCAGAACAACTAGGAAGAACGGACCAAGTCCAGCTCCACCACCCTCCTCAATTTTAGGCTTTCCTTCCCAGGCTCTTCCTCACACCACCCTTTCTATATTCTTGCGAAATCCAGCAAGGAAGTAGCTTTCAGATGTAAGTGTACGAACTGTCCGGGTCTGTTCAATAAATTACCGGAAATCAGATAGTTTGCTCACGACACCCAAACCTGCATTTCGCCTTCACGGAGACCTAGCTTACAGGTGATATCGGTGACTGTAAACCGAGTGTCCCAGGGTATTCAGTTTAACGGGCTGACTCTGCTCGAGGGAGAGTAGGGGGTTCTGCGATTTTTCTTCAGCAGTGTCCCACGACACCCACGGTTATCGGTGTCTTCCAGTCCTCTGATAACTGTGACACTCTAGGGCTTCGACTACCACTGCGTGGCTAAGACACACTCCTAGTGGGGGTTATGTATCGTTCTGTCTCATCCGACGTTCCCCACAACGATACCCTTCTGGTAAGCCTGGAGAACTTCCTAGACCTACTACGCTTCACTCATCTGCTTATTATGGGTGATCTTAATGCACCCAAGATAAACTGTGAGAGCGGATCCTCGACTTCCTTATCGACGCTGATACGTCTGAAGGCTTGGTCACAGCACGTCACCGCCCCAACGCGGCATCGTTTTGGTCAGATTTCCTTTCTACTGGACTTAGTTATCACTAATGGGAGCCACCTGGTAGAGAGAGAGATCATCAAGCCACCACTTGGACACAGTGACCACTCTTTGTTAGACTTTGGTCATATCTGTTATTGGTTATAACAACCAGCAAAGAGGTCCACAGTTCGAAGTTTTAATCAGGCAGATTTTAACGGCCTGAGAACCTACCCAGGCTCACTTCTTCTTGACCCGGACTCCGTGGACCGAAATTACCACACGTTTCCTAGCACAATTCAGAAAGCTGACGACTTATTTATACCATGCAAACTGTGCATTTGGTCTTATCGGTCACCTCTTCCACGCAGGATATGTCGTCTTCTCGATAACCGTTCCCATTTATTCGCGAAGCATAAGCTTACAGGAAACGCACAGGAACCAAGCGCGTTCCACATTGACCGAACCGGGTGTAGGCGGGGAATCCGCGAACACCCCAAACTCGTACAAGAGGTCCTCAGAGCCCGCGGGGGAAACTTCTTATTTAAGTATATGCGACGACTAAGAAGGAACAAACCTTCATCTCTTTCTTTACGACTGCCCAACGGGATGACATCATCTGACTCCCTAGTTGTGGCCGAGTTATTCAGGGGGTAATACTCGACAGTCTACAACGGCGTATCCCTGAGCTGGCATCCTGTACTACCGCTGCGGAAGTTCAGGCAACCACTTGTGACCGATGAGTTTTCTGTGCTAGATGTTAAGTACCTTATACTCAGTGTCAAGTCATCCAGTGCAATGGGTCCTGACATGATCCATCCCAGAATACTTAAGGAAGCACTGTTGGTCTGACTGAGTCCCTTTATATGCTGTTCAAGCGAACACTCCAGACTAGTATAGAAAGGGACGACGGTCACACCCATATTCAAAGTGGGTGACCGGCACTCTCCGGCTAGCTATCGATCAGTCAGCCGTACTAGCAACCCGTGCGAAATAATGGAGCGCCTACTAAAGCGCGCTATACTCAATCACTTCTTATCAAATAATCTGTATTCTTCCACACAGCAGGGCTTACTTCCTAATCGGTCGTGCATAACAAACATGCTCATTTTCATGGATAGTCTGACGGAGGCAAAGACAATGGCCTCATCTCAGATGGTAGCTTCCTTGATTTCGCGAAGGGTTTTGACCGTGCGCCACACGGCCCCCTGAAACACGATCTGGAAGCCTGTGGTATTCAAGGGGAGGTTCTTCGCTGGATTGCCTCTTCTCTCGACAACAGAACTCTTAGAGTCAAGTTCGGATCAGACCTTTCGTCTCCCTCTATCATTTCTGCGGGAGTTCCCCAAGGGTCAGTTATAAGTCCTTTGTTGTTCCTCATTTAAATCAACGACCTTCCAAACAATATTTAGANCATAACAAACATGCTCATTTTCATGGATAGTCTGACGGAGGCAAAGACAATGGCCTCATCTCAGATGGTAGCTTCCTTGATTTCGCGAAGGGTTTTGACCGTGCGCCACACGGCCCCCTGAAACACGATCTGGAAGCCTGTGGTATTCAAGGGGAGGTTCTTCGCTGGATTGCCTCTTCTCTCGACAACAGAACTCTTAGAGTCAAGTTCGGATCAGACCTTTCGTCTCCCTCTATCATTTCTGCGGGAGTTCCCCAAGGGTCAGTTATAAGTCCTTTGTTGTTCCTCATTTAAATCAACGACCTTCCAAACAATATTTAGAGCAACGTCCTCTTATATGCAGACGACCTAAGAATCTGTGATGCAAATTACCCGAGTGCAATACAAGTTGAGCTTGACGCGATTGAGCGCTGGTCGGACGATTGGAGTTTCCAACTAAATGACAATGAATGTGCTCACATATAACTCGGTGGAGGTTCTGGCAGTGCCTTCATGATACATAGTGCATCGAGCACAGAAATGATACAGCTCGTTGAACGACCAGCACAAGCATACAGACAAATAGGGCTATTTGACGGTGGTTAGGGGCCCACCAGGTCAACGTTCACGTGGTTAAAACATGCGTCTGTCAAAGGGAAAATACCAAGGGGGCCCTTCGTATGAAGGTGGATTTCGGGACTTTGGCACTGGAGGCAGGAGCAGTCCCACCTGCGGATGTCATGGTTTATCTCAAGTCATACGAAACGTTCAGTGGCAAGTCTGGCTGAAGCGTGTACGCAATGACGAGGAAAATAGTGTGGTGTCTTCAACACTGTGTTGATGGGCGAGGTATGCACTATTAAGTGTGGCAGAGGATCATGCCCTCCAAAGATGTCGGACGTACGGGCTGGGTTATGAGAGAGCTATTTTTAGCGATGCTCAATCTCAGTATCAGTGGCTTATGAGACAGCCATGGCTGCCAACGTAGTACCATTACCTGCAGGTGGGCTGTGGCTATGGGCTCGTGAAGCAGCATCCACGGCAATGCTTTCGACGTCTGAGACATGCAGTATATCAGTCGTACCCCGAGATATATAGTCCAGGTGCCGAACTTCCCCTAGGAAATGTGTGTCGGATGACATGTTTGAAGAATAGATTGGCGGTTTATGGCCACTGTAAACCCTGAATGTCTTGCCTTTCACCGAATGGCAAAAGTGGCAGATGCCCAAATAGATGGCCAGCAATTATCCGCCGAACGTGCTGTAGCGGGGCCTAGTGAGTTGTGAACGTTTGGAGAAAAATTAGAAGAGTTGTCATTGTTCTTCAACGACCTACTGCAACGCACCACCAACAGCTGTGTCCGAAGCGTCCGTTACGACTGGCAGTGTTGCATTAGAATTAAGACGAGCAAGAGGAGCTGAACCGGCCACCGCATCCTTGAGTCCAACGAATGCAGAGCATGCAGTCTCTGTGAACCGAAATTTGCATGCACGTTCACGGAGAAGATTGGTCATTTGCTGCATTAGTTGCACTCAGTGACGTATGAAACGTTTCTAGTAGTTGATCAGACCACTAGAACGACGAAGTTGTTCAAAGGAATTTGGTTCGGAGTATTCACAGATGACTATTATCTTATCCGTGAGTACAGCGATTCAATTTTCTGAGGTCCTGCGACCCAGAAATCACATCGCGGCCTTTTCTAGTTCGCATTTGGTGGAACTAACTGTGGTTTCGTGTTGGACCGAGAGTTCCAGCAAGGTGCGAAGGTGCGTAAGGTGTTCTTGTGATGAACTTGCTACTAGTATATCGTCCAAATGGAGGTAGACAAATTCCAAACCGCGCGTCACTTCAGGAATGTAGTTTCGAAAATTTTGAGCTGCGTTGCTCAAGCCAAGTGACATTTGAAGAAACTC
>QNGE01007935.1:5723-19922 GCA_008508345.1 Paragonimus westermani
TTGTGTTCAAGTCCTTGACGGTCGTCGTCATATTCAGAGCCAGATGGAATTGGACGACGCTTGTTCGTAAGGTTTATCGACTGACAGAATTCCAGTTCCGTTACAACTGCGCAGCTGCTTTGGAGCACATCACTTTACATCAAGCTTCCATACTTGTTGTGGTTTGTTCCTAGTGTTCGTTAGGTTATCCCAGCTGAATCGAACTGAACAATTCGTTCACCTGCACTTAGCAAGAACTCTCTATACTCTTCTCACTCAAAACCAGCTACTTACCTTGTATTTAAGAGGGTGTGGATTTTGGGCGAGTGGAGAAACAAAACGGGCACGGAGAACAGCATGATCCGAGTCCAGTTGGTTGCCCCAAAATGCACAGCATTCTTTAAACGAGTGGTGTCACCCGTAACTGACTGTTGTGTGCTCGAGTTGTGTCTATGACTGAGAAGCACAGGGAGTCCACAGTGTAGCACAATGGCTCTTCTTGTTTTGGAGTGCAGTGCTCGAATTGTAAGACGCGTGAGAGGTGCACAGCTGCAGCAGTCTTTCTTCGTTGTCAGTGCGTTGTGCCCGACGCCAACCATACCTCCCAGCCGCTTCTCCAGCTAGACATTAAAGTCGCCGGCTAGTGTGATGATCTCAGAGTGTTTAGTCCGCTTCGGAGGGTCAACGAGAGTGTCGTAGGACACATCTTTGGGAGCGTCTGAACAGCTGTCCGTTGGAGCGTACGGCGATTTAATAAAAACACGACGCTTTTTTGCTTTGCGTTGACAGACTTTAACCGACGTATTGAGTCTGGCAGCGCATAAGTGACTGTTCAGTGGGACCCAATCGAGGAAACATTGTTTTGCTCTGTAACTCAATGTGAGTCTCACTCAAACTTGGCCACGAGATTCAGCTTCAGTGTCACCAGAGACCCTGAGAGAGAATCGCTTGGATCGACAGTTAATTGTGGATGAGCTTAAGTAGATAGTGCTAGAATCGTAGATACGTCTCCGACTCGCAGCACATAGCAAACGTTAGACTCTGGTGAGGACTTGCCAGATCAGCCCGCTGACCAACTTGTCAGAAAGTGCGGACATTGAAGGCGGTGATGCTTACTGTCTTGGCTTTAGGGAACAATGTTGTAGTGGGCATGCAAGAAAATTCGGAATGGAAATAGGAGAAATTCGTAGTGAACGAATAACGTCACCGTCTGGAGGACGATAACTTCCGATACTGTCTGGCCGCTTGTGTTGCAAAAAGGGGTTAACTTGAGAGGCACCATTTCATGTTTCTGACTGAATGACCTTGCCTGCGAACCAACAGGTAACAAGGCTTTCTTTGGGGATTCACTCCACGTCCACTGACTCAAGAGTCTGACTCACATAGCAATCAGCGATTATCTCAACTCCAGGATGCAGTGATTAAGATATTGGTGTCCGATTCCTGACCACTGCTGCGCGCAGTAGGTTACATCGAACTTTTAAATGATACCGAAGGATTTTCGACATTATTGGATAATGTGCCGGTTCTCACATTCAATCGTTGGACGATCGAAGTACTCACAGAATAGCATACCACTTTCCGAACTGATCAAAGTAACTGGCAACACAATCTGAAGCCGATTAATCCATTCTTCAAAAATCTACATCGTCGGCTGCAGGACACCTCATGAATACAGGTCAAACTGATCTACTTATTTCACTCAGAATATTGTTACATAATAGGTATCCGAAGCTTCTGGCAGTTGACGTATCTATGCTAACTATACCTCCCGATATTTAAACTGCAGGCGGTCAGTCGACAGGATATGAATAGAAAAGACTTGCCCATGAATTGTGCTTTATTCATTTAACAACGGTGACGTGGTAGTTGAAAAGCGAGCGAAAACACGTACTAAAACTGTCAGTTAGTGATGTGCATTAATAAACAACCTGTTACATCCCCATTGTTGTGGGCACCTAAGTGGTTGAGGCAGCCCGTCTGGTTGCCGTGATGTCGGCTTGCTACTTACTATGAATGTGTGTTTGTCTATTCCTTGTCTGTCACCCTTTGTCTCTCATATGTAATCTGCATGTTTTATGCTTGTGACTGATGAGAGTTAACGAAATTTTGTCATTCCTACCTGCTCCGACAAAGTTGTTGAGGGGAACCCAGTGTTTCAATTTTGTCAACTTTCTCCTTAATCAAGCAACGTTCATCAGACTAAATGGCTACGGATCCGATGTTTCTTGCCTGTCTGCAATTACGTCGTGGTCACTGGGAAGAAGGCATGCATAAATTGCTTTCTTGTACACAATCCTCGACGAAAAATGATTTACCAATGCTGTTCAATATTTTGCACCCACTTCTTCGAAGATTCATACGTCGAAATGTGTAAGTTGGTGTGTAGACCCATCAATGAGCCTTGTCTTTAGTGTTCATAAAAGCGACTCCATCGAATTATTTTATCGTGTTTATGGGAACTTGTTCGAGTTACAAACGGCATTTGTCGAACCGGTCAACGCTATACAAGTGATTGATGACCTGAGTTCCTTTCTGTTTTTGCTGTCTGAAAAAGTAAAGACCACCGAGCCACCGTGGAAATGTCTCTCAGACGAATGTTGTCTGGTTATCTTCCGCACTGTCGAAAGACTATTGTCTTGCCTGACTAAGGAGTACGTCTTTTTAGTTTACTTATTTTCTCCAATAAAGCGCTGTCCTCATAGTCTACTCAAACAAGCAACTTCCTCTGTTGAGTCACATCTGCTCGACTGCTTTGGAGATGGCAGAGTTCTCCCATTCTCGGGCTGTTCGTGTACAAGCCCTACAAACAATCCGACATCTCGCACAGCCTATCTCACGAGGCGAGTGTATGGTATCCGAGCGCATATCTGCTGTGGTTGCTCAGTTGTTGCCAGGTGTTTCACAATCGTTGTACCGAATTGTCACTGGAGATTCGAAAATCGGTTCCACTGTCAAAGAAGTAAGTATTGGACACTCTTCTGATACCCCGTTTCAATCATATAGGCGGCTTTTGATTCTTGGACTGCCACGTTTTTGGCCGTATTTGGTCATACTTTGGAGCCGGAGACTAGTTGCATAAGTGAGTCAGATACCATGTTTGAGTGCAGCTTTTCTAGGTGTTTCGTCAACCAAACAAGACCCGTTTTCAGTCTACATATTTATGTGGTCCTTACCACCATATGGTGAATTCGATACGATTAAGTTACTAGACAGCATACAGGGGGTATTTCACATGACCGAAGTTAAACCGGAAGGCGTCAAGTTCGAAATTTGGTGTGATGACCTCTGAGTTATTTCAGTCGTAACTCTCGTTTCTTTTTCGGATATACGGATGTTTTGTTTATTCATCATTTTTGACGGCCTACTTTGTTTGGCTACCCACCTCAGTGTTTGTTTAATGGTAATCAACACTATTAACGTAGCAATCACAAGGATCCTGGAAGCGGTTGTACAACTTAGAGGTTGGCTTTCTGTCGCTGCTGTTGAGTAGTATGCATCGTCACGCAACGACTGGTGTAACTGTTGACTCTTCATTTGTGAGAACGCGTCGTTTCTGGGGCTTCAGGAATCCATTTTAACAGGCGTTGTCCATAACCTTTTCTTGCATAGAGCGTCAGGTCACAAGGTATACGTCGATAGTCTGGCAAAACTTGTTTCAGTAGTCGGCTGTGCCTTTGAGTATACCGGAACGATCGTCGCAAAATAGTCCGGATTTCAGACCGATACTTCTTCGCTTACCATCAGTCGGGTTCACGCAAAATTCTAGACATCGCGTAACATACTTGAGACATTTGTTCATCCGAAAACAGGCAATTACCAAAGTTTCTAAGGGCCTAAAAACTACTCTTGTCAAAGAGACGAGTGGGGAATTTTTTTCTTTCTAATGTATGTTTGCACCATCCTCGATAGCAATTTTTGGCTCTTTTCACAATTCCAGCTTAACTTTTGAGTATGATGTTTCTGATTAATCCTCATTATTGTACAACACCAATGTCGATGTTGATTTGTGTGCATTTATCTGTTGATCAAATCAGCTTTCAGTCGGACAGATGATCCTGATGCACAACTGTTCACCGACGGCTGGTACACACGTACTCGTAACCGGGTTGGAAAACTCATTCAGCTGACCGTGGACAATTTACTTCATGTGCAGCTTGAATTAGACTGGGAAAAGAGTCACCGGTTATCAACTGCACTGGTTCGTTGGTTGACTTGCATCCTAACTGGATGTCCCGTCTTACTTCAAACGTCTGTTGGCCTCACCATACGTGATGCGGTGGTGGGTGCTTTGATCGCGATGGCTGCTGAAAACGAATCCAGCATTCCAGATCCAGTTGACCACCCTGCTTCCAGTCGTCAGTTAGCTCATCGAGCTTTGACATGCTTCGTACAATCCGAGCAGGTCGTAGAAGTTCAACCCATGTGCTTACAGATTCCTCAGTCTGTAACTAACAGTCGTCTGATACGAAAAATCGCGACGACTTCTTTATGTGGTCAAGTAAACTCCCTGATTAGTCTTTGTCCCAATTTACTCGGTAGGTTGATGGTTTTCCCTGCACACTTGCCTTACTTGCAATTCGTTTGCCTTGCCAAACGCAAACACCTTGATGTTGATTTTCTTAGTTCAGATGTGGAGGTTACAGGTGGCGGGCCTCTTTCCATTCTTTTGCTTCTAAATGAATTTTGCTTTTATCGTGGTTGCGTGACATTTGAACATCACCGTCGACTACTGGTGTCGATGCTATTGTTCCGAACTCATTAATCTGTCTACCTCAGTGTGTCTCGGTATTACAACTGAAATTCAGTTTGATTTTGGAAGTTCCTGTGCCCATTACTACCATTCAGTCAGAATTAAATAGTTCGGCTTTTCATCCTATATGGCAGTCTTTGAAGTTAGGTGGGTTTAGCCAAACCAAGAGTGTCCATCCCAGCTGGATTTGAATTGGTAGCCCTGGATTCCGTAAAAGGACTCTCTCTGGAGTTCAGTATGGACTTTTTATTGATTCTGTTCGTCCTGGGAGACGTCTTGATTAGGATTCAGACTACATTTACATGTATCCGAGCGACTAGTAAGCTTAACAGGTTTGGATATCGGGATTTTCGCCGAGCTTGGCATTCAGGTTGCAATCTAAAATTATCACCCCAAGCCACGAACAAAATCATCACTGTTTCCAACCATCGCGGATATCGACAGTAACGTTCTCAGCATGTATGTTGATGCGTTGTGCGTTACCAAGTGACAAATGGCGGCGCTGGACATGTATAGTTAGACTGATCTTACCTTGTCAGGGACACTCAGTTTGGTCACGTGGATAACCGAGGGCGGATTTTTATGTCTTGTTCCAAACTTGTCATAAACATAAAATAAACATTTAAAATTAGTTACATGTCCATGTGTGATCAGAATGTACGAAATGTTACTCCCGAGAACATCACATGAATTGTGTCTTCTCACAAATTTATGTTGCAGTTTGAACGCGTGATAACTCAAGGTCACAACAGAGCCTGAGCAATCAAGGGCTGGTCATACCACCAAAGTCAAATTCATATTACGCAGCAGCGTCAGCTATCTCCGCTGTTTTTTAAGCACATTTCAATACAGCTTACTATTGGCGCGGTCATTTTGCTACCTAACCTGCTTTCTTTCATCCCCAAACATCTTGAGATGTACTTTATGCATGAATAAGCTCACTCGTAGCTAACTAATTGGGATAATACGTGGGAACGGAACCTCATAAGTTCAGCTTACAGAAACCTGGACGACCATCACGTGTACATCTTCAGTCATCCACTCACGTGCAAATGCATTGCCGTCGCTGATAATGTATGAACAGGGAGCTCAGTTTAACTGTTGAGGGTCATTAAAATGAGGCTGGCTGTAGTTTGAAGAAGCACCATTGTATTTTACTCGGAATTCTCTCACTGAAATTAATATTAACTGTTCCACGATCATCTCTACATATTTTTGGTGCTAGTCTGTTTAAACGTAAGCCCTCCTTCGTGGTTAATCGGCGCTGCGGACGGATAACCTATTTTATGTCCCTGTGGAGTGACAAAGAAACGATGCAGTACGTAAACCTGTACGACTCTGCGTTCTCCTTCGAACAATACCCCTGGGATCACACTGAGTTGTTGCAGCCAACGTGGGTATCAGAATCAGCCTCTTACATCGCAACTGACTGTAGTAAACAACAGTTGGAGGAAGCATAATGGAGGGCTAATCATGATACAGAAATGTAACTTAAAGGAGTTGGCCACCGATATGAGACAATTTGGGATATCATGTTGGGCCTCTCTATATGTTGTACTTGTTGGACGGAGAAGTTGCAGTTGGGCTGATATGGCTGGTGTGGTTTTGTGTATATTCACACCTGTTGGACTACCTATTCTTGCTTATACCCTTTTTTAAACTACCTGTCGTCCTATTTTTCATTCTAGGGCGACCGAATCCTAAGTGCAGTTGTAGACAGACTGGTTTGAAAATCGAGAAAGTACTTTCTCGTCGAGCCTTTATCCTATACTTCGTGACGACTATAATGAAGAGTGGGAGTCTAGATTTTTCAGGCATGAGTGTTTCACTGCTGATCTCCGTTTGTTGCCTTTTATGAATCGTTTTCCTTTTTAACTAATATTGTTTGGTTAATAGAAGGTAAAATGGGACAGAGTTTTGTTTGTTCTTCAAGTCAGTACGATTAAGAATCTTGTTAGATGTATTCTTACAAAAGATCCAGATTGTGGATAATGATCTCTGACCACACGTATAAAATCGGGCTGTCCGGTCATCCAGGAACGTTTCATTACGCAACGGCTTCAGTTCCGCACAAGTGTGTATGGTTGTCAACCTCGAGTGTTCCCCTTGCACACATTTTCCACCGTTAGAAGTAGTCTATGTCCGCCATATTCTGCTACATTAAAATACAATTGATCCCTTCTTTTTGGTTACCTGCTTCTACCATACTGTATTTTTTCAGATGAAACGCAGCTACAAAAACGATTGCGCACGATTTTGGGGTACCTGAACTTTCTTGGTAAGTGCCTTGGGCATAATATGTACGTTGGTAAACATTTTGTGGTTACTGTTGTCTTGTAATTAACGCGTGTATGCATCACACTGGAGTGTTTTCTCTTATGAGTCCCTTTTTTATACATAGTGAGTTTTTGGAACGTGCTGGTTCTCTTAGTGTCATTCGACTATTCGGTTGACTTCCATCTAATTATGTGGTTATTTGGTCGCAAAGGCGAATAGGTTGTGTTCATTTTCGAATGTGCAGGTTCCTCAGTTGCCAAACCAGAAGTAAGGTGAGTGATGGAACTTCCCATGTCACCGAATTTCTTTTAAATGAAACGGTAACTAATGTTGAATTTGAATTTATGGCCCTACATGGAAAATAAACTGGAGCGAACGAAACAGAAGCAATTAACAGCTGTCATATCTTTGCAGAGTCAACTTAAGGTCAATACCCGAATATTTTTGCGTGTACGACCTAAGATTCGGTCTGTTTAACTCTGAAACGTGGACCTGATTAGAATTCTATGGTTAGTCCTTGGAGCTCATGAACGTCTTGTTCGTTTTGGAACGTTTTGTCCTTGCACAATTTACACATCCAAATTCAAATTCAGGAACGATATTGGTGCATGCACCTAAATGGACTGAGGTGTTTCGTGGTTCCGGTGACATTTTCATTCACAGCCACACTCAAATCTGTTGTTTGTTTAAAAGTGAGCATAGTGAATCACTTACTCCTCTCTAAGCGCGATGTGCTGGTTGTCAAACTGCGCGAGTGTCATCCAGCCTGGATTAATAGTGGAGTCACGAAGACAATTATCCGCACAATTGTGGCACACCTTGTCGATTCACGCCATACCATTAACCCGGCCTCTTTCCATCCGCGGTCAGTCGAAGGCCGTTGAATGCCGAGTTCCGGCCACCGCTAGGACAGTTGGAATTCGATTAAATAACCCACTCCTTTGTACACAGAAACACTTTGTTCAGGCGATTGCCTTGGTCCTTCACCCACATCATGATCGATCAAACTCTCGCGGTTCCAGTTGGGTCATAATTGTGGTTGTCTCCATGTGCATCAGTGACGTAGCTGACGTCATTTGAACTTGTTACTGCTTTTGTCCACTTCATTCTGACAAAACTGTTTCATATAAATGTTCGCTACACCTTTTATCTGGCAAACACTCAACTGTTTCTCACATAGAATACTCGAGCTCTTCAGTATTTTCATAGCTCTTTCAGTACTGACCCTTGACACTTAATGCCCATTTGATCTAGACGCATCAAGTCTACCTAAAGATGTTAGCTTGCAGTGGCGATTTGTACCACTAGGGTTCAAAAGGATAATGACGTGATTTTTCCAAATCACATAATCACCTCAGCACGAACTAAACCGACTGAGCGATTCGATGAACCAGAACTTTATAGCTTGTGACATGAAGGTTGCCGATTCGAGTGTCGTCCGGTCCATCCATTCCCAACCGGAGAACGTTCCAGGTAAAAGCAAAGCCGACTACCGTGGGGCGAAATTTCAGGGTTACGTGTCATAAACCCAAAACGTCTACTAATCTCTACTCAGTTGTACGATTCAGCATGATCACTTCCTAATTCCATGTGATTATATGATGGTCACTATTTTGTAGCGCGGCTGTCCGTCTGCACACAAAGGTTGATTTACACTACACATGTCCGCTCGACTGGGTAACTGAACCCACTTTCTATTCATACTGATAATATATTAGGTGGCCACTTTCAGATGTTCATACACTCGCAAGTACGTTAATCATTTAAATGTCTTAATTGCGCAACAGTAATGTTTGTGCCCCGCACTTACTCCTATCAGTAGTGTAACCTAGTATACTTATCTGTGACAGTGGGGATGAGTATAGAGTCTGCTGTGCGTTTTACTTCAGAAGTCACGTGAGTACCATTCGAACCTAATACTCCGAGATCAAATCAAACTGATAACGACCGCAGCAACTCAGTAATGTTTCTTTGTTAGAAAGTACATAGATATCATCAAATTTATACGAGTAGACATACGAAATCAACGTGAAATTTCACATACCTTGAAAATGGTATGTCCCAAGAGGGTTTTCGGCCTTCAGTGGTCGACCGTAAGCAGAAAGCGTACAAATCCAAGACGATGGCCACAACGATCCTCATATGCGCATAGTTATTTCACCAGACATTGTGGTGGATTTTTAAACGGGAGGTGCGGGCGCTCCAACTCTCGGCGGAATACGTCGACGAGGCGGCAAGTTACGTCCGAAAGCCCACAACGAGCTTGTCGGGGGCAGTATGGGCGACTGGATGAGCTCTCGCTCAGCCGAATCAGACCGACAAACGGGACATGGCAGGCAAGATGGGATGGATGACCAGATCGGGGGGGGGATTAGTTTGACATTCGGAGGAATATTTCGAAATGGCCATCGAGTACGGTCGAATGCCACAGTAGATAGATTGCGGACAATGCGAGCGACCGAACGAGCCATCCCCCAACGGGATCGGCTCAACGGATGAGGAATGGCAAGCGAAAACCCTCTGACATAAGGCGTTGGACACATAAACCAAGCCAAAGTTCACATGCCGTGTGAGCGGAACCCGGGGGGTGTTGTTAATCGAAATTCCGGTTCGTACATATGAGGGCGCACGAGGCGTGACAATCAGCGAGTCGGACAATGAAGATTGTTTCATTGAACACCTTTCCGCTACGACGTTACTCACAAAAAGAGTAGGCGGCGAGTAAAAAGACATTCCAATGGGATGTTACGCTGAGGTCGAATTACGTATAGGCTGGGCCTTTTGTTCATTCCGCTCACAGGTGAAACAGTATACACAGCCTTACTGTGTTGAATGAAGTGACGTTCGTCGGCGGACTCTTGTTGATTCGCTAGACAGGGCGCCATCCATTCATGATCTTCATTTTAATGCTATGTTACCACGGTAATGCTTTCGGAGTCGTTGTGTATATATGTATATTTATATCCTGTCAGAAAATCGACGGACGGGTACTAAAAATCGTTGCTAGTCATCAATGAACTTGGCAGACTAAAGGCCGATTAGATAAAAAAAAACTGTTCTGGGAATTTCTGCTCATCCTGATCGACCAATATCGTCTCTCTGGGAAGGGAACGTCTTTGGAGTGAGAAATTGGGTTGCGTGGCAATTATTGCAACAATCTTTGGGAGATTTTAATTTATAGACTAGCAGAGCTTTCCGTAAAGTCTGTATGTGCATACGCCCTTGTAACTCTCCTATTTAACTAACAGTAGGCTTCCAGCATGTATCAAGTTCAACGATCATTGTGTCATATCCACAGAATACCAGATACCCTCCGTGATTTGTATTGTTTAAGCGTTTATTTTTATCCCTTCGTAATCCGCCTTCTTTTTACCCTTTTACAGATGCGGAGAGTCTGTCTGTTTTGGTATCTTCGCGAGATCTCTTCCATCGCCTGTGTACAAGTTTGGCCGATCTGCTCTGTTTCAACACCAGTTCGGTGGAACTATTCAACGACCCACCACAGCTTGACTTCTTGAGTTCATGTAGGTTCTTTATTCAGCTGTTCGATTAACCTATTCGGATTTTCCAACACTACGGTAGCTTGAATACCTCTAATCCTTAGGTTAATTTTTGTTCAAAGTTGTGTTCCTCACGTGTGACAGATTGTCGACAAATTTTCAACTCAGTTGATTGTGTAGACCTTAGAGAGCTTCTAGCTTCTCGGGGTTTTAAAATGTATTACGGAACATGTGAAGTCACGTGTGAGCGTAACTTTGGAGAATCCGTTGCCGTATGTAAGATGTGTGATAAACACCCACTGAGCATTTGTAACCTAAAATTTACGAAACGACAACAAAAGGAAAGTTTGTTTTGTCTTTCTGGGTGGAGCAGTGTTTAATCTGAGTGTGACAAATTAGTGAGACCACCTGATGTGGTTGACTGGAACGTAGGCAAACTGACTTTGAGTGTATAGACAACATTTCTCTATGTAGACCTGCAAAGAACACGCAGACCATAGTGAATCGGTTATGTGGTGTGGCCAGTGTGTACGCGTGTCTTGCACACTTGAAGTGTAGTACTGTTAGAAACTTGGGTGGACATTGAGCTTGTCTTTATTGTCGGTGGCAGGTCGTCGGAAATGATTGATCGTCTCACCTACTCGGGTACACGCGTCTCATGAGCTCGTAATATGACTGACAGGTGCCGTCTGCCTGGTTGTGGGGTTCGTTGTCATCCATACCGCTGGTTGGAGACGATCTCGGACAGGGTTGTGTCAAAGTTAATCAGGAACGCGTATTCGTAAGATAGTTGACTGTTCTTTTTCATAAAGTCCCATTGTTTTTTCTTTTTTCTTCCTTTCCTATTCATTGTCGATTCTACTTCTCTATGGACTATTGCCAACACCAAAAACAGCCAGAGCCATAACGTCTGCGGGTACGGCTCAAAGCTAAGGACGTTGATGATAATGGTGTTGACATACGGCAGTCGAAGGAAATCTGGGCAGTGGCACATTTAACCACTTCATGAGACCATCCGTTGTAGCAATTACCACAGAAAAGATGTCGACGGTCGAGCCGTCTGATTGGAGTTGAATTTCACAAGTTGTCAACGAGTCATTTAGGAGGCGCATAACTTTGTTCTGAACCATTTTAGTAAAAAAGGTATTAATGATAGGTGGCATGTGACGAATTTGTTACCTGTGAAGCCATCCGCTTGTGAAACATCCGGGCTTCGACGGGGTTGGAATCAGCTGCAGAAGCGGCACCACTCTACATGGCCTGTATTTATGAGCTGACCTACTAAAGTGCGTCGGGAGCCTGGAACTTTCACACTAGGTCTTTATTATCCAACTGAGCACTGTTTGCCTAGTGTCCAACAAACCACTCATCCAATAAACAGATGTGATGGGGGCAATTTCAGGCAATCGACGTAAACGAAACTTACGTCACATCGTAATCTTTGTCAGCTGTGTACTGTACCCGGGATTAATGTATTTTAGGTTATCCTCAGTTCTGATCACTATCCACGGTGTACCTGATCATTGGATTTTCGCAAATGTATGAGGAAGAAAAACTGAGCGAAGACAATGAAGCCTCCTGAAAGAAAAGAGTCAACAATTGTATGGATACAGGCTCACCATTGACTACGATAAAGCGCTGTCTGAGGCCGTTCCCAATCAGCTGTGTCGACGGTCGCGAACTCCACAATCCGACAGACCGCGTCTGTCAGCTTTGCTCTGCAAGAGGTTCAAGGCTGTCATGACGTATGATCCCGTCATCATTTACTCGCCTTGTGGTACCTTCTGATCGTCAACAGTCTTAATGAGCAGTGCACAGTGCGGCAGACACTCCGTCGACGTACGGAGCAAATAATCTGATTGACTCAGACTGCATTTTCATTACGTTGGTCATCAGTCATGGACTCACACACTTCTCGATCACATGCCGACAGAATGCCGCTTTGCTCATACAGTCAACCTGCTTGATGATATGAGTTAACTGGGGGAGATAACAGTTATCGAATACCGAGAGTCAAGATGCATCTGCACGAAAGAGCCAGGTCTCTGATCCTCAGAGCAAAACGGAACGCACACACACACATTGAAAACTCTACCTTTAATCAACAAGCGGACGTATTTGCGGTGACAAAGAGACGGAGGCTGACAAGTGCATCGTTTCCTTTCGCTACCTGTGTGGACACCTTATTAGCAATAGTACAAGCTGATGAGACTAGTGTACCCAGGTAAGCGAAACAATCGACATTCTCCAGCCTGCCTACCCCTAACGAATGAGCGTTTTAGGGCTAACCCAGCCTTGTGCCATATGGCAGCTCATTTCGAAGTGGTGAGGGGCAAAGACTGGTATCTTCGTTCGGTCGCCAGTTGGAGAGTTTTTCAGAGATGCATTCACTCTAGAGTTGTTGGCTAGTTAAGCTCAGATGAACAGACTATAATTCTGGTGGTACATTTATCGTTCTTTCTTTGATTGTGACTGCTTTCTCTTTGCACGTATCACAAAAGTGTAGTTGATCATGGTGACGTTGTACACAGTTTTTCAACGAACTGGTGTGCGCTGGTTAAACTTTCGAACATTCTTCTCCTATCACTTCTTATTGGTGGCCAGTTGTTATTGGGCATCATTAGTTTTGTTTGTCCAGTTTGATGATTTACTCTGCTACACTTCCAGAGTTTCACGAGCCCTAACGTATCTTAAGGCCTAATGACAAGCATTCTAGAAGGCTTGCCCATATTTCTTTTACTCTTGTTTCCGTCTTACCCTGTCAGCTTCTTTTGTACGGGCACGAAACACAATGCAAACGGTTCATTTATTCACAAAATCGTTCACTGCGTTCCGCGATCCGAAATCCTTGTGGCTTATTCAGGCCATTGCCGGCCGCATTGCTGGTCAAGGTCAGTACGTATACGTACACTATTTGTTCCGGTCGTTGGCACTTATTTCTGTTTATTTTACAGTACTAGGCAATATGGTGTTCTCTTCTAAGGTTCCGTCTACCCTCACTTTCTCTGTGTAGATCAGAGCTGAACATTCTAGCTGTTTTCTCCTTGTAGATATATTGCATGTCGCATGGCACACACAAGTTCTAGTTTGTGAACTTCAGTCTTGGGCTCAGTTTGTTTATTAATGTGCAGATTCCATTCTGAAGGACTGTTCGCACGTCTGTCTGTGATAAAGTTTCGTTCGGTTTGTGTTATCTGATTATAGACTGTGGGCCTTGTTTTCACTGTCATTACTCAACTGTGGTGACCATCCTTACGTTTATGTATAACTTCGTCTTTTTCCTCTGTGGCTTATACGCTTTTTGTGGAGTTCGTATGTACGATGATGTCAACTACTCTGTGGAACATCTATGGTACTTTTGCCTTACCCATTTCTCCAGAGAACACAGTCGATTTGTTTCTGGGCACTTGTCGGGACGTGATGATGTTGCAAACCGGTGGAATTCTGCGCAATTCGTGCATTCTGCTCATAACTGCCGGCTTGTCTGGCTATCTTGCAAACGGTAAATCATTAAATCCTCCTGTAGATCACGGACGGAGCAAGTGATGCATACTTCTGTTACACATTCATTGTCACACAAGTTGAATACAGACTGAATGTCAATTTACCACCCTGAAACAAACAGCCAAAAAAAATTAATTGGACAAAAGCAACCATAAATCAGACACCAATGCGTTTGTGGTTCACACT
>QNGE01007936.1:4203-19902 GCA_008508345.1 Paragonimus westermani
ATATATATATATATAGTTTGCTTTATTTCCATGGGTGTGTGGCAGTTAAGCATTAGTGTGAACCACTAATGTATTACTGTCTATGATGATGATGATAATCACACACAATCTATGGTCTCCTTTAATGGGACGTTGATAAACAAGGATGTGACGTCGAGAGAAAACATTGATTGCCCAGTTAGATTGGCATCCTTAGTCGCATTCACGATATCATATGAGTCGCGTAAGCTGTGTTGAAAGTTTCCGCCTGACGGGATCTAGTACTCTGACAACCATTTATCTAGAGGGTGATACGGAGAGTTCCACATGTCCAAAAGTAGTCTGAGTGGTACCGCGACTGTGTGAATTTTAGACAACCCATACAATCTCAGAATCGTGGTTCCGATGGGGCGAATTCTTTCAAATGTAGTTGAATCCGTCCCCGCTTACTCCCCTAACGATTCTCGCGTAAAATGTGTGATATAAATGTGATGTATTTAGCCTGATGATGAATCACTGAGAACGAGCTTGCTCGCCACATTATTTTTCATGACTTTTGTGAGGTCTGGCCGGCCGTGAGTGCTGCAACCAAGCGTGGGTTGTGATCAGTCTGAAACAATCTTCTCTTTGATTGAGAGATCTTCAATTCTCTTGCAGCGAGGTGCGTTTAAGGAGTGTACTAGTCACTGACCCGTTCTACTGACCATGTAGAGATGCTATGTACGCTCTCTTCGCCATCTTGAAAGAAAACCGGAGCTGAATGTCATTGTGGTCCAGTCGGAACCCTGAACAACAAGCTAATAACGTTCTACCGCACACGTCAGGTAGTATCGTCGCTGAAATTAGCCCCTCAACATTCAAGTCACCCTGATTCGCATGTCTTCAAACGTGGCTGTAAGTTTTCCAGACTTCTTCGAAAGATGTCTTCGGTCTCGATGCTTGCCTACCACCACACACCCGCTACGCACTGACACAACAGGTTCAATCTTGCCAATAAACTTTCGTTTCGTTCATTACTCTGGGACAATCGAAGCATCCGGTTTGTTGGGCTGCGATCTTCACGATACGAACCAGGTTCTGCCAGATCTAGTCGTACCATCCATCATCGTATCCAAAGTCTTCAACTCGATTTTTCTGTATACAAGTAAACGGCTAGTCGAAGCATTTGATGTTCCCTTCTTTTTGGTGTGGTTTGTTCACAACTTTCCTGTCTGCTCCTTTTGTCGTTAAGCCTATATAGTTGAGTGAATTGCTGGTTAAATTAAGAGTGTCTCTAGTAGTTCAACGAATGCGTACGTGCGGCTTATGGTAGATTGTATTCTATGAGGTGGCTATTTCGACTTCTTTAAACAACAAGCTGGGAAATCTGTGACTTCGGAAAATTGAGCAAACTAACTCTTCAGTTTTTCATATCTGAAAATGAAAGTTTGTAAATTCCAGCATGTGACCGTTTACTTTCAGTGCTTTCATACATTATTTGATGTTGACAGTCGTTGTAATCAGGTCACCAGTGACCCGAGCATAAATCGGCATCAGCCCAGGAAGTACCGGCCTCTTTTTTACTAGTGCATAAAGCAACCAGTGCTCTAATGTCCTAGATATTGAAAATACACTACAGAAAACAACCTCTGGGAAACTCAGTTTACTGGTCAGTGCGGTGACGCCGCATCTGTTTCATGTGGGTAGTTCCGCTTAGCTGTTGACTTGTGCATCGAGATTGGTGTTCAGGTTGCAAACGTTTCAGCACTCAACAAGACGACCTCGTCAGTGTGCGGGGTTTGGACGTTGTGGTGGTCTGATTGGTTGATCCACTACAATGTACTGACAGTGTCATCTCGTTTGGTGATGAAAAGTCTACAGTCTAAATGCCAAACTCACTGGGTAAACGAACACGCCAACTCCGTTACTAGTTCCAGCAATCACAAATATTTCTACCGCACAGGTAAGATGATTGGCTGCTCAGCGCACCTCTGCGTAGCAACACTTCGAACCGGTTACACCACAGAAATTCAGCTAAACGCCTGTCGATTTAAATTTTCACTAGATGTTTCAATGTCCGACCACAGAGACCATGTACCGATCCCTTCAGTATAATAATGGCAAACTTTGGATGTCAAATGTGTCTCATGGAGTGAATTTTTGTCCATTTCCATACCGGGTTGTCGTACAACGCATCGAATAGGCTTGATCTAATGTAAACGGTGCACGTTGAAAGTGCGCCTTTCGGTGTATACATGAGATCAGAAATTAACTTTAGGGTCTCGTTCAGAATGGTTCTGTGGACGTTCTCTTGAGAAGTTCTCGAGGTGATGCAACAATTCAAATCAATAAATGTGGACAACGCACATTCAGTTATCCCACCCACTTGTGCCTCATAATTGATTCAACGGCTCATCAGGTGTGGTATCCAGCTAAATACCCAGTAAAAGGGTTTATTACTATGTGGACCGGGGCTTCACATCCTGTCCGCAGTATTTCCTAAGGGTCCCGTCCGATAAGTTCACGGTTCTGTATACGCATACTACTACACGATTCGCTTGCTTCGGCCAACGGGGAATGACTGACTCCAACTGCATGATCCGTTTCAAATACAGGAATTTGTTTGCATACACGAGTCTTTTTCGTCTACGGGTTGCCTCCTTTTAATATCCGCCTGTCATTTGTGTAATCGGTGGTCAATAACGACTGGGATTTTCCGTTCAATAGTTACCTCAGCTGGAGATCGTTCATCAGGTGTTTGCGGATTTGGAGTTGCTTGGTAGTGCATCAGGAATTTTTCCAACACTTCCGCAGTTGTTCCTTCTCCCTGTGCTTTCTGAATGGCACGTTTAAACATATCCACAAAGCGCTGTACCTAGTCACTGGATTGGAGGTCATAGGGTGGTGATCGGATATGATCAACGCCGTTCTGATGACAGAAGTCAGCGGATGTTGAGGAAGTGAACTGTATTTCACCATAATTAACCAGAGTCCGAACTGACTGGACATTTTCCGAAGTTACAGGATGGTTGATCCTGTAATAGTGTTTAACACCAAGACAGCTTCTCACCACTTGGAGTAGGCGTCAACGGCGATTATGAAGTTCTGACCGTGCAGTGGCCCAGAAAAATCCAAGTGTACCCCCGACTACGGAGCCGTAGGGATTGGCGAAGATTCCAGTGATGCTTCTGGGAGGTGTTTTAAATGCGTGAGATGAATCGTGGTAAGGCCTAGCCAGATGCTCCAGCTGTTCGTCCATGCCGGGCCAGTAGATATAACTGCGAGCCAGCGCCTTCATTTGGTTGACGTGTGGGTGACCGACATGAAACTGGCGAATTACTTTGGGTTGAAGTTCCGGCGAGATGATGACACGCTCTTCAAACAGTACACAACCAATGAGTGTTGATATCGCGGAACATCTATGGAAGAATTGCGCCAAGTCGCCCGGTAATCATCTGTCCGGCCAGCGGTTCTGGTCGTGGGATATCACAGACTACAATGTCTGGTCTCGTAGAACTGCTTCAATAACCATCTCGGCGGTGACCGGGAATGCCCAGATGACTTCGGAAAACAATTGATTGACCTTTCCTTCGAAGGGCGCTGCAGTAATCAAGACCACTTCTGGACCGGGCATCTGAGCCAGTCAGGCGAGGGACAGCATTTGCTTATCTCATCCCCATCGTCATTTGTTAAAACCGAATCCTACTGAACGTGAACACGGATAAATGATACGAACAACGGTGAACGAATAACGCAAACGAAAACCCCTTCCGACGGCCCCCAAACTGCGAACGACAAGAACCAATAAAAACACTGACCAAGTACCGGTTTTATTTTTGACTAACCATGTGCGTCCTTGGAAGATGACTACAGCCAGGTTACACTTCAAGAGATGAGGCTTAAACAAAAATCAATTATTAGTGTAGACGACCGTATTCAGCAAGGGTCACTTGAGTGATCAACAGTGAGAGAAGAGAGTGTACTGATGAAAGCGTACCCAGTCGAAGGCGAGAGCCATGTACTTATCAGTTACGTCCGAGAAAGTAAATGACCGTAGGTTTATAGAATTTTGTAGGAGAGAAAAATCAAAACGTATGGATTCTTGTGTCCGTGGCACCGAAGAGTAACGCTGTCTGACAGTTCGTAGGTGTGGAAAAGGAATTTGTGGAGAAAGTAAGCAGAGAAAAGGAACGTAGTCGTGCAAAATGCTTATGCTGCCGAAAAACCCAGACAAAAGTAAGCGTATGCGCATACGAATAGACAAACCTGATGGTACGTGGAAGTCAGTTGAGGAAGTGGCTAAAAGAACTGACTGCAATTGACTTTCACTTAGTCGTCGATCGAGTGGAGTTATGAACATCTCAAAATGGTTAGACAATGCACTTCAGAGTGCACAGACTCCAACTGAGAAGCTCTGTAGACACAGTGGCACTCCTAGTCGAAACCCAGGTTCAGGAGGACTAAGTCTCCTCTCGAATGCTCGTAATCCCTTCAGGCTTAAAAAGTTCAGTCGTTTTGGAAGTAAGACTGCATCCCGTGTCCCACGAATCTCTTTGTAACCCCTCCGTGGATGGTTTCAAAATTAACCGTCGTTTTGAATGCAGAGAAGATGTTTCTGTCTGTTCCCACAAGATGAAACACCAGGGAGCTATAAATTTTGGGGACTTCTTCAATCCATTTATGGATTCTTTGTAAAATTTACTTCTAACAATAAAACTAGCGAGGCGTACAGGAGTTAAAATGGGAGTGGACACGAGTACAAAATTTCATGGCAAAGGTGGAACGGTCACTGTGGAACTAAGGGTTTGCTGACCATAAGACGAAAAATCTGGAGATCAAATATTTCACTGGGCTTCACGCGAAATCTTAAAGTTTGAATGATTACTGTTATGTGCTCCAATTTTTAAAGATGTGATTATACTCACGCGAGATAATGAGAAGTTCTCAAATAGACCAATTTTAATTTTTTTCATCAGGTGGAATGGGGAGCTACTCCATAGGATCATGACCAAAAAAATTGTCCTTAGCAAAACGAACGTTTATGTACATGTGCGGTTCCGTTTACCTTCCCGCATGAGCTAAACACAATCGTAATGAAACAAGGCCAGTGGGTATAATAAGTGCATGAAGCGACAGCTGAGACGCGAATCAAAGTTTAGGTGTGCCAAAGTTACACATCAAAACCAATCGTGAACTGAATTAGGTGGGGTGTCAAGGTCACGCGACGTGGGGTGGTGGTCGTAACTGTATCTTAAAAAGACAAGCGGTGTCCAGAAATGACTGTAGCATTTAGAACACAACGCTCACATCAAACAAAGTGTTACACATCGGTACAGTTCTGGCCTGGTAACAAAGGATTGGAAAGACGCCATTCCGACTAAAAATCACGCACATTTTTAGAACTAGTGAGAAATTGTCCAGATTCTCGTGGATACAGGTTAGCAGGTAAGAATCGCGTCTAGAACACTGACTGTTACGTTTACTGCGTAAGTCGAACAGTGGTACAATGAATATATAGGCAATTATCTGGGTGTAAGACTGAAGGAGCGAAGCATGAAGGACGAAACATTCTAATTAATACCCTGGCAAACGCAATCAACCAATCAGTCGTCACGCGTAAGCACAGGCGATCGCGTACCAAACGTGCGCCAATGACGAATATCTTGTCAATTAACTCTTCACCTCGAATGTGATAGCAACCGTCCTTTTTTTGGGCTGTGCTGAGGTCAGCGTGAAAACAGAACATAACGTGTCCAAGGGATGAGTGGACTGTGCACCAGAAAGTGTGAGGCCAATCGATAGACGAGCGTCTCGATCAACCGGGCTGGGGTGTGTTTAACAGTCAAGCTAGGAGATTGCTAGCCCCAGCACCACAACAAGGGGCTTCATGACACCTGTTACAAAAAGATGACGCTCTCATCAACGGGACAAGATCGAACGTTTAGCTAGACGCGATTCGGTCAGCAAACACGATGTGACCGTGCAGTACCACTGATGCTGATGTGGGCGTTTAGGTCCTGAAACGCGGCTTTTACACGAAAACCTTTAGGATTTCTGAATCACAAGGAACTACACGGAAAATCTTTGAACTTCTATTCAGATTGCACAAAAATATTCTTTAGACGCTTTTGCAGCGCTGTAAGCTTCGATCCTCAAAGGCGGTGTAAATCACGCGCTTTCGGTCGTAGTGATCGCCAGTAAAACTTATCACAACGGTGACCCTTAACACGAACAGACTTGTCATTTGAAAAATCTGATTCAATGAAGGTAACAATGCAACATAAATGAAATCGCGTCATCTAAGTCGTGAAACCGTTTTCTTGAAACGTCGTGCGCTGCGAGGTTTGCAGTTATAACAAATAACGTTTATATTATTTTGACACCTAAATGTTAGACACTTATCATTGTTTCACACAGCGTACAGATGGGTTAAAACGTGAGGCAACGATGAACTATTTGTTCTTCGTTAGCGTTCGAACAATTCTGTCAGCAAATCGACTAGGTAATTTTTCTAGCCAGTGCTCGCGAGCAATACATCTTCACAGTAAATACTTACAGCTAATGTAGCCACGTCGAATAAATTTTCTAACACGAGCGTAGGTCAACATCTATAGACTCGCACGTCAGGAATGTCGCCACCATCTATAAGCTACGTGTTGAATAAAGCTCTGATGTTTATCGCACGATGATTGGATGTGTACACATTGACGCGAAATTGTGAGCAGAGAAACAGAGTTGCTTTTCTGCGTTTGGGATTTGGTTCAGCACAAGAAAACATGATAGCCAAGCGTCTGTTTTAGTTTCTACCGCGGATTTTTGGTGACTTAAATGGTGATGTCCACATCACCGCTTTGCGTTGCGGGTGAGACAAGCGTACCGAGGTCTGACCGATAAAACACTATCCACTGTAACGTTACCACTTTTGTGGTATCAAAAAGAACACGACAGTTATTGTTAATGGCTAACAGTTTTGTAGGTTCCATTCTTGCGCACCTAAATATGGTCACAAATTGCACCAACAGCCCGCCTCATTATCGACGAAAATCTGTATTTGTCCAGCCTATTCGATGTAAATGTAATCATTCGTGTCTTGCTTTCGTTTGATACTGCAGAGCATACGTTCATCTATAAAAAATGAGGGTGCTCGAAGGGCACAATGGCTGACTTCCTGGACAAAACTTAAATGACATACAGATTGAAAAATGGCCGAAAATGTCATTTTGATTGCTGTTAAATAAATCGCGCACATAAACATTGCACATTCGGCCATAGATTGAGATGTGTAGAACCAACCAAGTTCTTCAACAGAATAACTACAGAGGTGTGGTGTACGGGAAACTGCAATGGGTTGAATAGACACAGTCGGTAAGTAATTAGCCAAGACACGATCAATTTCCCTAAGTGCTTCTAAACCCGCATCACAGACCGGGTGACGCAGTTGTTCATTATTAGGCGGAATAGTTATCCGTCAGTTAAACAATGGAACTGTTAACGTAACTTAAGCGTCACACACGTGGGCTCAAGGACAGGGGTTTAGAAGACTGTTAGTATATTTATTCTCGATATCGTCAGGCAACTTGAACACTAGTCATGAACGTGGTTAGTCAAATGCTCGAACATCCTGTTCTGATTACGCCTCATGTACAGCCAATAGAGTAACTTTCAGCCCACTCGACACAGGAATGAGTGTGGGAGTTCCGTTTTCGGCCCGGATGGGCGCGTGCATGGTGAATTAGCAAAACTAACAGCAAAGATAGAGTTGTGTTGCACTGCAAGGTGCACCAGTCGAATAGTGTATTTGTATGCTAGGGTTCAAACAGTAACAACACAAATCCCTGAACCAAACATTAGCACTATACTGAAGTGCTAACTGATTAGTTTTGAAATACAAGCGTGCATTTTTTCAAACAGTTTACCGATGTAATTATCAACACTATTGACAGTAGCAAATCAAGGATCGGAAAACATAGTGAAATGTCATACAAACATAAAAAGGAGAGGGTAACTTTTAATTCTTAAAAGAGGAAAGAGAGATATAGCTTAATACATAAAAATCTTAACTTCAAAAGCCAAGCAGCATCAAGCTACCTACAGCTGGCAAATAAACGAACAAGCTGCGAATGAGAGTAAGGTGTCATCTACAGAGCGGCTTATTCACAGATTTCACCATCTCGGTTCATTAATTTCAACGGCTGGAACTTGAAAATGATACCTCTGGAATACCCTGAGGGCCTTTTTGACGACCTCTTCAAACGATCACACGGTTTGGCAACAACATTTTTGTAAAACCATGCTTACTAAAGCTTATATTATTTCTCGTCCACAAATCTTTGATTGAAGATTCTGCTGGATGGTGATTACGCGCCAATGAACGTGAAAATTCCTTAACTATCTGAAGTGGCCGAAGGTCTGACAGCGAAGATAATCAATTGTTCCATACTAAAAGTTATTGTCAATATCCCAAACTGTGCTAAGAATGTATTCAGTACGCACTAAGTTAGTAAATCAAAAGGGTAGGTAAACGGCCTCAAGTTGCATTTTGTTAACTTCGTGGTTAGGAAATTTATCATAGTTAGACAAAGATGCACAAAACAGACGTTGAGAATAAGAAAATATAGACATCACACTGAAAATGGACAAGTGGTCCAAATGAGTTCGTTATTTTGGCGGTTTGTACCTTGTTCAGAAGTTCAGGACGGAGATGAGGCATATCTTCTCGAAATGACATTACCCAAAATCGTAATCACAACGATAACTCCACATTTTCAGTATATCAGCAGTTATGTCCGCACTACCCTTGTTATAAAAACAGACAAATATCGTATTTTTTTCAGGACTGCTTTGCAACCGTCAATAGTAACGTTACTTTAGTTTCTCCTCTATTAATAACGGTTGTTCATCAGCCCCGGTCTTTGAAAAAATGCCCTGGAACTGGTCAGTGGTCTTCTAACTTAACTCGTCTGAGGCTTTGTGACGATTAAGACGTGTACTGTCCACACAAGTTGTCCTGTGAGGCTAAGGACGATAACACCGAAAAACTGGTGAAGTTGGACGAAGTTATGTAACATCCTTGGGATGAGGAACTATGCGTGAGTGCTACTGAGTAAGCAGCAGCAAGCTCATGATCCTGTTAGATTAAACTAAAGGATGACAGCCTATCATACACACATGTTGACTTGTTGTCACAGTCTAACCCGAAAATTTATCGTGGTTGTTACACAATCAATCCGAACCTACTTTCAAATAACAACACCCGATTAGTCATAATCGAGTAGATTTGAGACTTGAAAGTATTCTTGCAGTTCTATGTACTTTAGTAGTGCTGTCTCAAACCATGACGGTAAACATGAAGCGGACAAAATCACCTTATATGTTCCCACCTACCTTGAAATACACTAAAGCCCAAATGGCATTATCCACATCTGTACCCATTAATGACTCCTTGTTATCCCTTCAGAACAAACCTCCTAAAAGAGCTGGCGAAACGGTTTTCAAAATGAAGGCTACAGTGTTCAAGAGGGTACTCAGGCTAGAGGTGGAATTGCGCTAAACCTATCGATCCTGTTTAGACCAAGTTTGGGAAGGTGGTGATTTCCTTAGTCTCACGGTAGTCAGAATAAACGCTGACAATAACACAGGTATCAAAATCGTCAAGGGTCAATACGATAATCAACACTTGTTGCATATGAGGAGATGCACGGCAATTAGTGTGGCACTGTACATGCGGCAAGTCGGTGTGGTCAATCACTTTGTGCATCAAGCCATTCGTGATGTTGCTCCAACCTAACAGTCATGTTGTCGTGCTGTCCAAGATCGAAACTACACGTGCGTGCTCGCTTGCGCCAGCATTCATATGATCAACACAACTCTGTAGTTACCTGCTTCCAAGTGTCTCTGATGGCTACCTACGTAAGTGTAACCCAGTTCCGTTACACAGCTCCCGAACAAATGTGAAGTAAATGACAAGCAACTGACTGGCGTACCCACCTGACGAGGAGCGACAAAACCAAAGTTTACAATTCTTGACCAATGTTTGTCACTAGGCAATATACACAAAAAAATTCCGTCTAAACTAGTAAACACAGTTCATTGGGGAGACTGGCACCCATCCCTCTCTATGATTATGCTGCAGTAAGCACGGGGGGGGGAATGGGCAATGAAAGTCCTTCATGTAGTTACAGCTGAAACCCATAATCGTCTATGCGTCCAGTACATGTGCCGAAAAGTACGACTGTGTTTCGATAAAATCGGTTGGACAATTCGTAGTAGAATATCACATTTCTGTTAACGGTCTTGCGTAGCGGAAAAGTTAGAGGTGCAAAACGACGACTTGGGCATCGAATGCTGATGGAAGTAAACCTTTGTGACTTGAACGTTAGGATAGGCATGCAAGTCATGAAACTGACGATTGATAATGCCTCTAGGGTCCAAGCTGTTTATATCAGCGATTACCGCGTGGATTGCACATATACGCTCGAGTCCGAAACCAATCTGATTCATAGCCTTCGGTAACTCAAGTAAGCCCATCCACTTTGACGTTCACATTAGAACAACAAGTCTAAAGGTAAAGATGGGTTGTTTGAGTGAACAAAATCAGAGCAATCGTTCAAAATACGTTAACGGTATAGGATTTATATAAAAACTTCAGAACAAATCGACTCCTAAATCATCATGGAGTTGTTTAGGAAGAGATTCACCGAGATCTTAGAACGCGAAAGGAAAGGAAACCAAAGTTACTCAAAGTAAAATACACAAAATGGAGCAGCCGGTAAATCCTGTGACGTTTTTAGACTAGCAAGGAGCCACATATAGAATGGAATCTACTCACTGAATTGCCACCGACGGACCGCCACGGTCGTTGAACAGAAGGTTAGAGGAGAGGAAAACTAAACGAACCCAATGATTTACTCTTGGTTTTTATCAAATAAAGAACCCGCGAACTGTTAAACTATTTTGCCGTGGTTTCATAATGCTCGTCTTTCGCCTCGTCCGCTTCGGGACAACATTCTGAGATCCCACCTCTCTGTGTCGCCTGAGAATCTGCCTCAACAGAAGCAGGTGGGATGGTTTTGAATAAAGTGACCGACGCAGTCGAGGTGTCAATGACCCCTGGGCTTGTGGAACCTGCGGGACGTACGTGTTTGGACTCGTAGCGATGCATACTTCGCGAGGCCCGCGCAGATTCCGGCGATTCTGGCGAACTATCATTAACGTTTATCGCATCTCTGTTTTCTGACACCGTGTTGGCAACACAGCATTCAAGTGTACTTGGATGTGATGGACCAGATGATGGCTGTCCTATTTCAGAAACAATCAGATCCTAAATGAAAATGATGAAAGGAGTCAAAATTCGCGGCGAAAATAAGCAGCAAAATCAATCGACTGTCAGGTTTCAAATAATTACCACAGGTCTTGATTAAAGGTGAGTTAAAAACAGGTTTTTTTATAGGATAGCGCGACGTACTATACTTGATACTCAGTAAGAAGTTGAGGGCTAGATTAAATTGTCAAAAGCGGAATATGAATACTTATTGCCGTATAATCTGAGGCAAACCAGGGGGTAAACGTTAAGGATGAACGAATTATTGAACAAATAGATTGAACGGAGAGGCCAGCTAGAATACATATATTACGCGTAACGGTTACATTCATTCCGAATTGTCACATGATACGAGCACAGAATGATAAGCCGGAGCTTGGTTCCAAGCGAACCAGAGAAAACAGAGAGAAACGCAACGGAATTTGGAGAAAAATAGGGAAAGTTGAACTGGACTATTGTATATCAAATAGCTTATTACGTTTATCGGAGTAGAACCTTCGTAAACATATCATGGAAGACCCAAAACCCTACCAATTGGATCGACATTTAGGAAAACACTTACGCTGTTTGCCACCACACTGGCTCCGTTAGTGTGCGATGTGGTGTTCGTGGTTGCCACTTTAGCATTCCCCTCCTGGTGGACGGGTTCAGTCGTAGGGCACACGTAAACCGGCTTCCGACGTCTATCAGGCCGACGATACAGTACAATCTCCTTCGATGGCCATGTATGGTAAGGAAATAGTATGGAGATTAAGAGTGATCACTGATATAACTTATCAACCCGCAATTAGTCACCACGATAAAATGTACATGCCTAACGTTAAAACCATGTACAATCGAATGTAACTTTCGCATTCAGACAGACAACCCAGAGGCCCACCATCACCACCACAGACGGCAACACATCAGTGATTCTCAATAAGGTTTAACAGCCACACAACCACGAAAAAAATAACCCATGTACAGAAAGAGGGAACAGAAAGGAATGGGACGGGAAAGGACCTAACTACTAAAAACGTCTACGTCTATACTCAAACATTCAATATCGAGATAGCTACTCCTCGCAAATAAACAAACGAGCTGTAAGTGAAAATAAGTAATCATCTGCAAAACAGCTTCCCTATGGCTTTCACTGACCCGTGTCACTAAGTGCACTCACTTCACAGACAGTTCAGAAAAACAACGACAATATTCATGACACTGAGCTCGGTTAGCCGCCATCTCATCTCACATCCTCAGCCACCGACTCTGTGAGTCGCGACGACCCCAACCTGCGAGAAGAACCCGATCTACAGTGGCCAACCCCTTCGTGAACGATTTCATTTGTCTACGTCAGATCATCATCTGTCCACCTCGCACCTTACCACACTCGTCTGCAGCGTCGGCAAAGAGTGTTCGACTTGGCAGATGACTAGCTGGCATCTCTAGTACACGGCCTAGCCATCTAAGTATGTGCAAATGTAAGGACTGAACAGAAGAACTCGTTTGACAATCAGTGGCAGACGCCCGCTTCCTAATCTCCTTGTTGTTTACTCACTGGTGCCACTCAATATCAGCGATTAGGCGTAGACATCGATGGTCAAGTACCTCAAAACAGTTCACGTCTTCTACCCTGAGCGGCAAAGTCGCTGCCGTGAAATAATGCAGCTCCCACTGTCGCCCTATGTACGCGAACTTTAAGCTTCAAAGAAATACCTCTCTGTCGAGATAGGAGCCACAGATTAGATAAAATCGTCATTTTGAACAAAGCAGATAGAACATGAAAACTGGTAGATGCAAGCATTTCGTATTGACTAATCAGTACCAAACTTACAATAACACGGGTGGGCTTTTTTAAAACAATCGATTTGAGGGGTGGAAAATCAATAAGCGAGAGAGGATAAGACATTAAGTCATGTATCGACCGAAGGAGAGTCGCCAGATCCGAGTAGAAGACGTCCTTGACACCGACGTTACTATAGTCTGCTAGAGCATAGGCAAACACAACGGAGGGATTTCTGAAAGTTTTGCGTTTAGAGTTGGTCTTGACAGAACCTGCCAAACAGACGGCACAGTCTACTGCTAACAGGAATTCACCTTACCAAAGCGGCTGAAGCCGTCGTGCTGAGAACTCACTCCAGCCTGACCGGGTAGCGGCGGCCATGGGATCACCCGAAGCGTATAACCAGTATCGAGTAGAAAGTGCAAATGTTGTTAGTTCCATACGTTTACTGTCTTAGATTCTAGTCTCACAGATACAGCAGACATAGACATTCAACCAGTCTAGCGTTTGGGCGAGAGCGGCCTGCTGATCTATCTGTTTTAGAGCGCGAACGTAAAAGCACCTACATTCAGTCGCATTCTAGGTCTAAGCAAATGACGATGGTGGTCTGAGGCTGGGTGATGAAGGACGGGGTTTACCGGCACAGTGTTACTATGATTAGCTGTTTCCGCTGTAAGGCTTGTGCGGTAATTAGTATAAGTTGGGATAGGAAGGAGCCTAAGAACTAAATTTGGTAGGATAATGGAGAAGGGGTCAGCAGTAGCCACGTTTTCGTCAACCCAACCTGTTGTATGCAGCAGATAGGGCGACCCGGTTTATACTGCGAGACGACCGACACAATGTGGAATTATTGAGGTTGTGAGGATTCATGGTTGTGCGTGGACTGAGATAGTGCAGGGACGCCAAGACCTAGGCAAGAGAAGGATTACGGTTCTCAACCATAGCCTTTGGATGGCGATGTGCCAAAACTGGCGCATTTTTCGAAAAAAGATGCCAACCCTATTAAAACTCCCAACCTGGAAGACCGGGGGACTGTGGTTTGTCAGACCTCTACCTATTGGCCTGCCTGATGAACGTATGTTGGTGTGGTCATCAAGCCGTCCAGTGTCGACAACCGCACATAAGCTGCGGCCGAATTGTCAAACGCAACCACCCAGTAACATTTGCTCGGGAGTTATAGATAGGTCGCTCGATAACTTCAGGAGGTGACAGTCAGTGTTGTTAAAATCAAACGAAGAATCCACCCACATTCTATGACACCTATTGGATTCAGTCAGAAAATCTCTGGAAATCTTTGAGAAAAGTGATGAAGATGTTGGGGGTAATGTAACACTCGTTCCGGTTTCACCCTCACTTCTATAATGAAACCACAAGTGATTATCACTTATGGTTATCGGTCACGTAAACATGGGAGGAAAAAACAGCTCCAGCTCAGAAGAAGAACTGAGACAAACGACAGATATAAATAAGCAACCTACATGCTCCGCTGCATAAAAGATTATCAGTTTGCAGAAAAACAACGGCAGCATTCGTGTCATCGAAGTCCACTATTCGACCAATACGTTACCGATCAAATACTCAACCACTATTCAGAAGTTCAGGAGATAGAATTGGTCACAGAACAATAACAAACGAAACGGACAGGCGTACTTGCTGCTTGTAGTATCGACGGTCCTCCTCATCGGAGAGAACTAAGTTCAAAAAATAGCGAACTGAAAACTTCCGATTGACATCACGCATTGTCGGACTGAGTGCATATGGTTGCAAAAAAAGGCGAACCGGAATGGACTCTCCACGGACGGGTGCACCATCCATGATTTCATATTTGACAATGGTCTCGGTATCACTGAAATTATTGGGACCAGACCCGATGCTTTCTCGTTTAAGGAGGTGAAGTTCCATATTTTTGATTTTCACTCTTACTAAAAGGAAATATATCTTGCCCACAATCACATCCCGTAGATGGTACCTAGAACGCCACTGGTGATCAGGAACTATGCAGATGAAACATACTTTGATTTGTTATATTCGAATTCGATGTGTAAACTGTCTTCAATGCCAACGTCCATTCGAATCTCTTCAACACATTCCGGAAGCCTATTTAGTGCATGCACTAAAATTTCACGTTCTTTAGTCATATCACTTAAACGTCGTTGGATTGTGACACGAAGGAAATACCTGAATAGGAGGGATATGCAAATGTAAGATTCCAACATATAGACCTACCTCAGACGTACATGAGTCCCACAGTAGCTCTCATGTGGTTTCATGATGTCCACAAACTCGAAGGGATATTTGGTAGGTTGTGACAGGATGCCCGGTCGAGCTAGATCTTGGCTTAATGATATGAACTCGTCCCGGCTGCCCCTGTCCGAGTAGAATTCGATCACCCCGAGAAAATCTATCCGGATGCCCTGGTGTTCAAGTTTGCTGCCTCGCTTCATACCAATCAAAACGTTTCCGGCTACAGTCTCACCATCGTAATAGATCAATAATGGGTAAGTTTGACCATCCTCTGTTTTAAATTCCTCTTGTTTGCGACTATCCTCATCGTGTAGTGTTACTCTGATGTCCACATTTTGTCCCAAGCCGAGGAAATTCTGATGAATCGGGATATAGTGAACAAAAATATGGTCTGGGTGAGCGGCCTTAAGGACAA